>JALPQI010004447.1:0-73514 GCA_025490895.1 Thaumatotibia leucotreta | reverse complement strand
AAGAATGAACATTTGAGAGTTTAGAAATGAGATTTATGTAATTATGAGGTTAAGACTACATTTCGGAAAAATTGTGAGTCTTACCCTCATGTTAATAAAAATTAATCTACCTATATAACTGTGAAAAGTTCATTTAATCATATAAATCGGCAACTATAATCGCAGATAAGATATGTATATAATTCGACTACGTATCTCGGCGTGACCGTAAAATTCGTGATCTTATTACCGCCGGGGTTAAAGTTCAGCGTATAGTACGTATATATAGGGAGCCCTAGTTTCGTCAAAACCCGTCATGTCTTTGCGTGGAAAATGTATTCACTCTAGTATATTCGTGTTCACCATCACAAGAACATTCTTGAGAATTTCGAAATCCTAGCAAAATCAGTAGACTAAGCACTGATCTACGTTTCAACGTTGGTTTATCAGTAAACATCAGCTTAACAGATTGCCGTTCCAACGAAACACTTAGCCGATGCATTTTGTGCCAAATCCGATACGTTTCTGAGATTTAACGTGCTGATGTAGATAAATTAAAGTCAGTGATGCACGACTATTTTATACATTAAAATCGAGAGCAACTAATGCCAGAGCTGCGTTTTTGTAAAAGCCTGTCAGTTTTCTGTTTTGACCAGATGGCGATGGTAGTAAGAATACATTTGTCTTTAACTCATCCCAACGGTGTCATAAGAGTCGACTAAGGGATTCAATTATCGCTTGCTATTCATTCATTGAAACTTGAACTTGATAATAAATACACTACTGCGATCACCAATCTATCGGAAGAGGCATAATATATTTATTTAAACTTTCACGATTATCACTCATATTTTAAAGACAAACGCGATTAAGACCAGTTTGTCTTTAAAATATGGAAGAGGCATATGTCCAGCAATAGACTGGGAAAGGCTGATGATGTGATGTGTCATTAAATTGAAATGTGACCATCGCCATCTAGCGGTTTTTCAGTAGTACTAATTTCTTTTTTCCTGTCAATTACTTTGAAACACGAATGTTTCTTATGTTTTATAAACTGACTAAGTGGGTCCCAACACACAGGCTCAGCCTAGTTTGGGGCACACAGGTCATCGCTAGATAATATTGTAACTTCTGTTTTTTTTTCATATATTTATTTTAAAAACTGCAATTTATGTACATAGATTAAATCTAACTTATCTACTTAACCTAACGTGAAGGCTGATATGAATGTGAATGGGCTTCCGATCCTGGGCATCTTCTACTGTAAGCCTAGATGCACAATGTACTATTATAGAGAACGACTTCTGCCAAAAATTTAAAGAAATATATCGCAACTGTAAACATATTATCACAAGATACCAAAGGCGATTCCAATAGTTGCATCAAAAATCAGCTTTAAAATGACCCAAAAAGACAAAGGTTTGAAAAGCATACTGATATTTCGTTGTTGATTTATTTATGCATTCTTGGATAATTTATAAATATGTTTGATACAGACGAAATAAAACTATGAAAACGGATAAACTCGCGTATATTAATTAACTTTAACTTAATTCTGACGTTTTGAACACTTTACAGGGTTCGTGGTCTGCGGGCGACCACGAGGCGCAAGTTTATCCGTTTTCATAGTTTTATTTCCTGTGTAATTCTCGCGGTAACCGAAGAAAATATTGTATTTGATACATTTAACAGTATGAATGGCAATGTTAGTAATGAAACTATTTAAATAATACCTTGAGATAACACTTTAAAACGCTGTGAACTAGTACTCAAAACATTAAAATAGCAATCTAGCTCATAAAACAGTCAAGTAAATATTGTTTCATGCACGGTTTTAAAATTAAATTCGCCTGAGCACTGAGAATGGAGTAGATAAAAATAAATATTGGCCTTGAGTAAAGAAGCCTGGGATCTTAATATATGCACACGTTACAAAATATGCAAAGGGTATTACTATTAAATCCTTTACTCAGGGCGGATCCTGTTGAAAATCCGTTCAAATTATAACAGAGTTTGGGTCAGCTTCCAAATATTATCTAACTTAAACACACAGTGCATGTGTAATGCTTACCTTCATTTAATAGTGGAGGGTTATTTCTAGTGTTATAATGCTTGTTTGTGGATTATTTATCTAGGTATGTTACTCTCCGTAATTTTCACTTTACTGCTGCTACAAGTGAAATCAATTAAACCGTTTCAATTCAACTAATCAAACGTTATAATTTACATGTAGCACACGATAATGATAACCCTGTGATCAAAGTAAATGCCAACCAGATCTCTTGTACAATCAATATCAGATGATGTCTAAGGACTATTGATATTAATCCTGACTATTTAGCTAATGACATGACTTCAGATTTCGAACACAATGGAGACCTTAGTTATGTAGAAAACAACCAATTTCTTTTTCGACAATGCAAAGAAGAACCAATTTAAATATGTTGAAGCTGAAGTCAGATTGACGAAAAATAGTAGTAAGCCGCTTTCTGCAAAACTATGGTCGATTGTGAGAATGGACAACTGACCAGTAAAAGAAAGATCAGTTTTTGTGTAGGTTAGCGAAATAATAATATTACATAATTATACTCGTATGAGCTTGAACTCTTATATAAAATAATAAGGTTATCAAACGTCAAGAAAGGAAAAAAATGGATGGACGGAATGTTTCAAATAAGAGGCTAATAGTCTAGCAGACGAATGCTACAACTACTCGTAGTATCACAGATATTTGTATTGAGGCACAAAACAGTGAAATAGTTCACATAAATAAGCTGTCTGCTCCATTTTAAGACCGACGAAGCGTCACAATATCAATAGCTTCTATTCCAACTCAAGTATAGGGTTGTACAATAACATTTCACTTATTCTGAATTTATCGTCCGACATCGTGAATAAACACTTTGCTTTGTGATTTCGTGAAATATTTTGTTGTCATGTTAGAACTATAAAGTAGTTTGTTATTGTTACGTAAATATTTTTGACACTTGTTTTACAAATGACCATAATGAGTGAATGAAGTTTGAAGTATAATGTAAAAACGCACTTTATAAGTTTTATACTTGAATTAAAATGTTTTACGATTACGAGTAAGTTTGAGAGCATAATATTTTTCGTACATATTTACGGCCGCGTGGTGCTGGCTCTAAAAATACATTTGTTACCACTCCAACTCTTCCCGTGGGTGTCGTAAGAGTCGACTAAGGGATTGAGGTGTCACTGACCATTCCATGAGTCCGTACGCATAAGTAATAGAAGAGACCTATGCCCAGCAGTGGACTGGTCGATGTGTATATTTTTCAACTGTATTTTTAGCTACATATTTACTTTTACTTATTAAAAACACTGGGCCGTTGTTTGCTGTTGTTTAAACTTTTTTTAAATATTTACTTAAGTGAGTCAGTCTTTCTCAAATGTTTAAATATTTTACTAATTACCGTAACCGATTTTATCCAATGAAATTTAATTTTTATTCCTAATAATATGTCACTCTTTTCAGTGTTATAAAGTGACGCGGTAATTTTAATTAGGCTTTAGAAATGAATGACCTGAGAATGAGCCAACAAAACATGTATTTTAAATGTTTTTCCTGAAACAGTCGTTAATTAATTAACTTTTTTAAGAGACGCAACTGCACAACATACAATACTATGGCAATATTAATCTCATTTAAGGATATCTTAAACCGTATCAGCATGAGAAAATTAACAGGAGAATAAATATCACTCAAATGGTCACGTGATGTTTTGGTTCGAATCTGTCATTCTCATACATTTATTACTTATCGCTTATCGTTTACGATTGCAGACTGGTATCAGATCTTGGCTAGACATGCTGAATAGGCCCTTTAATAGATCACCACTGTTTTTGTAACATCCGTAGAATTGACACTTATTATTCTCTGGCCATATAAAACGGTCATATGAATCTTCATATTCACAGCAACCCCCCGACCCCCTCTAATAAGATCCATATTCCTCCAAATTTTCCAACCACAATGCGCAAACTTTCAATACCTGCTTTCTCGGAAGCAGATTATTATGGGAAAACGTGTGGAAATGCGATGAAGCAATTTTACTTGGGTATATTGAAACCGTAAAATTTTGATAAAATGATCGGGGTCACATGCGTGCTGCTACAGTCAAGTAAGGGATTGAAGTGTCACTGGCCATTATTTGATAAAACATTGATGATGGGCAGCAGCGTCATCATAGTGGACACATTACTGCGATCGCCAATCCGCTTGCCTAGCGTGGCGATTATTGGTATTTATCTCCTAATGCGTCTATACGCATAGTTAATAGAAGAGGCCTACGTCCAGCAGTGGACTAACATAGGCTGATGATGATAGACGCATTAGGAGTCCTCCTAATGCAAATTAAAGTTCAATGGGACATATTTTTTGCCACTTGTATGGCGGTGTTTGATTTTATCGCGTCGCGTTCGCAAGGGAATCGCTCACCTAGGACACTGCGTAAAAAGGGAAATTACGCAAGCAATACAGTTAGCCAACGCTGAGTTATCCTGGTAACACTGGTAAGGAGCTTACGTCATTTCCTGTGATCATGTTATGTAGGAATAATCCTTCTGGGAACTAAAGGATCAACCTTATAGCGGCAACATCCCCTGCTGTTACGATTTTGTATACGCAATTTTGGATTCTGAATATGATTTTGAATAAATAATTGAATTATACAGTTGCCATGAGTTTTCAGTACATGTAAACGTTAGCGACTGAGCATTTACCTTCTATGTTGTTTCTCGCGCTGGTATATTAGTCAGAGAAACATGCATACGTTAGTCAGTACTGTAACTGGTGGTGGACCCATGGTTGGGGTAGAAATATGTTGTATTTTGAAATAACACAACAAGCATATTAATAAATGACCCGAATTAATTTACTGGCAAATTGGCTACGCTTACAAATACGTTACAGCCAAACAATAGTATATTTGTGCACCTAGGGCGGAAATACCAATAACAAAAATATAACAAGTCTGTTAGAAACTGACGCCGGAGGCGGGGGGCTTTTGATGACTCGAATTTGAATTATTCGAATCTCGAATGAAATATCAAATGAAGTATTAAAATAATTTCATATTATTTTCACTTTTCTATGACTCCCGCGACGCATGCATGCAATGGCCGGCTTAGAAAGCAAGTGTGAAAAAATAAACAGTGTGAGCGAAGTAAAATAATACAAACATAAAATATATCTCAAACAACACTCTTAGAGCGACTTTAACTGACTTTTGACTGTTTTTTATATATCCTAGATATTATAGGAAATACATTTCCGAGATAAATTTGCAGAATTTCTCTTTGTACTCCATCAGTATTATTCTTCGAAAGAAGGGTTTCTAGATATTATACAAATAAAAATAATGAATAAAATTATTACCTTATTACTTTTTATTGCTCTGACTTTAATTACCTAAGTAGAAACATAAAATAACACAATAGGTAAATAAACTAATTCGTAAATATTAATACTAATAACATAACAGCAGCTGTAAAGGACTAAATGCGCTTTTTTTTTTATGTTACCAATTACTATACTATTCGTCATTAGAAAAGAGAAAAAAGAAAAATAAATATGGCTGATTTTCCCTAGTATTTCACGTCTTTAACACATATCATACAACTCGTTCGCATATGTTTTGTTACGTTACTTATAAATATCAATAATTTTAACTAAAAATATACGATCAATATGTATAATTATGTATATCAAATTGCAAATTTCTAGTACTAACGAGCTATGCTGCGGACCAAAAGACGGACAGATCGACTTAACGAAACTATAATGGTTCCTTCATCATCATCATCATCTCAGCCATAAGACGTACACTGCTGAACATAGGCCTCCCCTCTGGACCTCCACATGTATCGGTTAGATGCGACCTGCATCCAGCGTGTCCCGGCGACCTCCATAAGTTCGTCTGTCCATCTTGTGGGTGGACGTCCTACGCTGCGTTTGCCTAGCCGACCCCATAGACCATCTGCTCGGCGTGCAATGTGGCCTGCCCATTGCCACTTCAGCTTGCTAATCCGGAGGGCTATGTCAGTAACTTTAGTTCGCCTACGGATCTCCTCATTTCTTATCACTCTCGCAAAGAAACTCCGAGCATAGCCCTCTCCATAGCTCGTTGAGCGACTCTGAGTGAACTCTGAATGGTTCCTTGTTTACTACAAAACCCTAAAATCTATCAAAAGAACAGAAGCAATATCACTCTTTCTGTCACCGCACTCGACGTGTCACAATAACTTCTTTGGCTTAGAGAGGACCGTGTCCGCTTGCCTAAGTCCGTTGAGCTAGGCTCTTATGTAAATACGGGTCCGTTGAGAGCCAGGCTTTGCCCTGTCAAGGTCAACGTACTCTACATGTTCGTGTTATTTATGAAAGCAATGTCATAGATAAGGGTTTTTGCTTGGAATTTTTGCTCGGTGATTTTGTTGGCGTGTTAATGTTTTAAGATTAAGGTTTAGATAGGGAAATATGTTGACGCGGATTTGCAATATGTTTGTAAAGAGACGATATCAAAAGGCGACAGGTTTACACAAGATTGAATAAAAACGTGATACGAAATAAATGAAATAATTAATCTTGAATCAATTTTTTATTTCGAATATCATTAAAATTGTATAATTTAATTTTGTTTAGCTATGACATTGCAAAGAATTAATTTGCTAAAATAGAATAAATAATATATATATAATAAATAATTTGATTAAAATAAATATAAATTGACTAACATTTATGGAAGGTTTTCTTTGTGATGTGTACATGCACATCACAAAGAAAACAATTTACTTTATAGTTATAAATCATTAATTTTTTATTCTTCAGTAACATGTTTGTAATTTGACATATTTCTTGAATGAAACGATAATCGTGACGATAAATTCCAGACATGGTACATTATTTAGCCTAAATACCATGTTGAAAAAGTCAAAGCGTTATTGTTAAAATATCGTCAATTCGCCAATCATCGCCTATCAGCCTTTGATCACTTCACCAGAAAAAGCGACATCATTCCTTTTTATCTACCTCTCTCATTTATTTTCCCGCATCCCATCCCCCCCCCCCCCATCCATCCCATACCCCTCGTCCCTGCTAACCCTCTCGACGAGCAAAGGTCACCGCGAACAAAACGCGAAAACTTGCAAAAATTAAACGCAGAACATTTGACGCGTGACCGCGCATACCTAAAATGGCGTACAATGAAATGGAAATATTTCGTTTGGTTTTGCAGTTGCTTTTTTTAGAAGTTACGATTGGGTTTTGGAGAGCTTTTTTTGTGACGGCCGATGACGACGACTGAATTTATTGCGATTACTGATATTTATTTTTGATTTATTTAATGTGCATTGCCATATTTGATTTTTCATTTTATTGAGAGTTGGCTAGCTGGCTTATCTGTTCATTACCAGTCAGGTCACAATGTGTTTCAGTTCGAAGTTAGATCAAATATAATAGCACTATAATACGTAGCTTATCTACAATAACTTCCCCTTAAGGTGCGTTCAAACTGAAAGAACATTCGCTGTTCTAATTCTAACCTCCCACTCTACGAAATTCGATCGGTACACAAAACGTGATTGGTTGATTTCGTAGAACGGGCGCTAGAACAACGAATGCTCTTTTGGTTTAAACACACCTTCACAAATAAGTGTTATTCTGTCAAACTGTTTCGTCTTGAAGATGTTTGTCAAAGAGTTAACACAGCCTTACCTAACCTTTATGAAAAAAAACGTTGGACAGCTACTAAACTTTAAAGGAACAAATTTCATCTCTCAGATAGCGTTAAAGTGTCATAAATACTGAAAGCAAACTCAAGAGGCTATGGACAATATTTTAACAGTGAGGAAACTGCTTAAAACTTGCAAATGGACGAACTTCCCGCCCTAGGGCGAGAGCAGGGTTGCCAGTTAGTTCTTCAAATAGAAAGCTGGCAAGGCATCGTAAAAACTTGGATTTTTGAACTATAAAACCATCTAGTGTTTTTTTTTTAACTTGTAACATATTAGTTCAAGTGGAATCTTGTAATTCGATTGTGGAGATTTGTGGTCTTAACCGATTGAACTGAGAGATTGTGTACACCAATACCCAATGACCAATGATGTATTATTATATTATGGAGCCTGTCTGATTGCGGAGTCGGAAGGTCACGAGAACTTTGGAACTAAAAGACGCACACAGTCAAGTTTAGACTTATTAACACTTTCGCAGACACTAAACGCCCATAGGCGTAATCTCATTGTTTCTTCTATTGTGTCTGGAGTAGTGTCCGCGAAGGTGTTAAACTCGTAATGATTAAAAAAAAAATAGAGAATTCAGTCGGTGGTATATGCAAAAATTACAAAGAATTATGTCAATGTTTTCTTTGTAATTTCGTGTGCGATATTGCGTCAATAGAAGTTAATTTCGTATTGAACTGAGCAGCAAAATCCCAGATATACGGTTTTAACCGATACATGGCAACCCTTGGTAAAAGGGCATTCGAAAGCAAGGCTCGCCTTGTTGACAATAATGTTATTAAGAAAGTGGCTGAAGGGGCATTTTGTTTTGTCCTCCTAGCCTCCTATGGCGTAGCTAAGTTTAATTAAACGGGGTCTTTTACAGTTAAATCGTAACAACGCTAACATTCTTTTAAATACTTTATTTGGATCCTAAATTTCATATTTAATATTGAGCAAATTTTAATAAAACACTTTGGTCAATGGTAGGATTTTTGGAATGTTGCAAAATATTACAGTCCCGGCAATAAAGTTTACACATTTCTCTCTCTCTCTCTGGTCTCTGGAAAGAGACTCGGTTTTATAGAGCGTTGTCCCTCTGTAACATATGTAACGTTTGTGAAATATTATTTGTCTCTTTCAAAAGACCGATGTGCAAACTTTATCGCCGGGTACTAGTACTGTACAAGTATATTAGAATTACGGTAAACAAAATCTAATAATATTATGAATTTTTATATGATATTTACCTACTAACATTGAATTGGTACTTTAATTCACAAGTTAAAATTGAAACACCATATTTAAGTGACTCAATTTCTATTAACAATTCGAAAATACATGTTCCTAATTTAGAATTCCAATGTTCGGTTTGTTTACTGACTTGCCTGGCATTCATTTTTAATGTCATTTCCAACTTTATCTGTTTACTAGAAGCAAGACCTTATAAAATGTTGATCCCCCAAGCTTATTTCAGGATGGATTTATTAAAATCCAATAGCAGTAACTCTCTACAGTAATCTGCTTAATATTGCAAGAGCCGAGTGTCGCCATTGGCCAAGCTTTATAACATCGCTGCAGGACGTGGGTTACGTGACTAAACAACTAGTATTGGAACGTGCTTTTGTCTCTTTCTTTAGGCAAATGATAGACAAAGAGAACGTAAAGCTTGAGGATATAGCAGTCGAGATTGCACGTCCTGTCTGCATTTCATCGGGTACTGCGGACTGAACCGGAGATGTATTACTGCCGAGAGGTGAATTACCAACGTGATTTGAAACCCGAGTTTTTGTTCTTGAGACATTTATCTCAATGTGCCTACGCGTAGCAATGTATAAGTTGCAGAATATTCTCAAATTTGCAGAAATGTACTCGAAAATTTCCGAATTTTCATGAGAATTTAAGAGTAAGTTCTCATTGAGAATGTTTCCAAGAGAAGTAATAAAAATGTGTTATAAATAATAATTTTAAATCGTAAAGTAAACAAGGCCGTAAATATAACTCATAAGGCATGTATCTAGTACGGTCTTGGCTTGATTAGATTATTCGTTAAATTGAGATTCCCGAGAACATTCTCTATGAAAGTTTCGTAACTTATGAAACTTCTCCTTGGTACAATTCTACACTATATTTCAATGTGACTGTTTTCCGTAACTTCTTGTAAGTTTATAAAACTCCCAGAGAACTACTAAGGAAATAATGTCATTTTGTAGTTTTTTTTCCTTTGCGTTATCTTTATTTTCCATTAAATTCAAATACATTGAGAGAAATGTGTATTAGAATACATTAAATTGAGTAGCTATATAATTACACCTCAGTCCCGTTTTTCGAACGATATTATACTAATAATATAAGTCTTTGAACTGTGAAACTGTATAAGTTGCCATGGCAACTTAGTCTTGTATCATTCGAGAAATCGTGGCCTGTTGGAGCAGTATACTACTTATTAGCATCAATTGAGTTATTACTGTTATTAGTTTATTAGTCATTAGTTCCACTATTTTAAACCATAATAAACTAAATACGATGTAAAACAGAATTTTATTAGATTTTTGAAATCCATTTCAGAACAGAAGTATTAAATTGTATACATGATGACAGAAATAGTTAGTATAGCACTTTATTCCTTTGTCATAAGGTGGAAAAAGGATACGTGAAATTCGCTTTCACGTCAAGAAGGTTTAAAGCCCTCATTTGTTTCACGCTTTTCCGATTAGATCTACCTGTATGTCGAGTATAGATCATGTCCGCCCTCCCTCAGGTAATAAACGGACATGACACCTGAGTTATGGAGGCATTGATTGGGGACATTGACCTGAACAGCCATTGGTTAATTGGCAGTATAGGGTTGCTTTTGGTACAGCTTAGAGATAACAAAGGGGAATATTGAATGAGACTGTCGTACTATTTTGATTTGAATAACAATAAACTTGTGTTTGAAGACAAAAGCTACAGTAACACTACTGTCGTTTAGTAGGTTTGGGATGATGAATAATTATGATTTTCAGAACTCCTGTGGATGGACAGTGTTATTAGTACGGGCTTGTTTATTTCCCTTGGTTCTTGCAATCAGTGAATTTGCGTAGATAAAATTTGATGCGATGTCTCCTCAATAGCACCGTCGAATGGCGTGCAATGTTTGTCCTAAAACTTTATGGCAAATTATCACTTACCCACCAATTTATCAGAATTTCATTTCGATGAAATTTGGTAAACGTTTGTCTGCCAAATGAATCATGGTTAAGTTGATTGGTAAACAATTAATATCTAATATTTTCTTCGGTTACCGCGAGGATTACACATGAAATAAAACTTTGAAAACGGATAAACTCGCGTATATTAATTAACTTTTACTTCATTGCGACGTTTCGAACACTTTACAGGGTTCGTGGTCTGCGGGCGAATTAATATTTGAGAATATGAAATTCGGTGAAAATGGAGGTCGCCTGTAGGTCGTGGGACTGAATTATTACAGGAAAACAACACTCCCATAATTGTAATGTACCTACAAAAACAATACAAAATACCCGTGTCCGTCACACAATTAAAAAATTTTCTAGATAACTGGACGACACTGAGAATTTAAAGATAAAGGTATAATATCATTTCTTTTCATTTCAAGGGACAGTTATTATGAAATTATTCTTGTAACGAAATAAACCTATAACCTTTTGTATCGTAAAACATTTTTTTGGCGTTTTTGGTAAAAAAAAACCGTAATAAATTGAATTCATCAACTTTTCAGGCTGCTTGCTACTCTAAAGGATAATAATTATAATAACATCAAAGTGATACCTGCGCTAAAATTTCTTGGTCGTCGACCCTCCCAGAATCTTCTATGACGCTCTTGCAGTCGAGACACGAACGAATCTCACAGCTTGTTCCATCTGGTGTAAATTTGCTGTTACTATGCAAATTAATGTTTTGACCAGCACCCCGGCGGCCACTTGAGCTGCACTCCTTAGGTTGGTGCAGTGGAGAAGGGATTGTATAGCAGCGCAGTAATCTGTGATGAACAGTATGCACATTTTATAATAATGTTCCTATGTACAAACACATTGGGGGAATTTTGCCATAATCTTGGCATGCGGGTTGGGGATCGCAATGTCTCCACCGATATGCTGCTGCCTATCTCCGAGCTCCGTTGGTTTGATCGTAGTTAGGACATATCGTGTGGCGCGGGATCGATTATTGTGTGTGGCAATCTTTGGAGGAGGCATATGTTTCAGCAGTGGCCGTCTTTCGGCTGATATGTTGATGATGATGATCTCATGGTAAGATAATTGAATAAGAATTGTTTTAATAAATTAAGTTTGTCCATGTTTTGCGTTTATATCGTGCCCTTTTAAAAAAAATACGTAGGTGAATTATTTTACGCAACTTTGATACAAACTAATCAACATTCTACAGATAAATTTATACATAGCTGCGTCGTCTTCTGAAGTCACTTAATTTTGGATCGACTCAATAGTATCTACCCGTACAGCATTTCAATCGCAAGTTACTTCATAGTCTGAATTTACTACAATGTTACAACTTTATTTTTATTACTATGCACCGATCCATGACATTTTCTTTGCTTAAAGGTTATCTGGAAAGTTATCTCTAAAGGTATAAAATGCTTTGTTTGTGGAATAAATTTGTTTATTAGTCGGAACCTAAATACCAATTAACTATAATCTAGTAGGTATAACACCGACGATTTCAATTTATTAACGTCGCTTTCCCTTCCCCAAATATTTCTTTATTTTGTTCAGTTAATTAAGATCATAACCATTTGACGTAGGCTACTGTTGTAATCTGTGCTCTGTAGGAATCTATATCGGAGTCGTCGTGGCTCGCCACTGCATATTTGATGTCGTCGGTTACACGGGGATGCTTCTGACCTCCGATTATTTGCAACTGCTGGCATTTAGAGGTCAAAGAAACATCTAGAATTACACCACACATACAGTTATAAATATAATACAGTTTAAGTAAGTTGATTCATATTTTTACCGTCGTTTTGCTGTTGAAAAAATATCGATTTTCACAGATATGTTCGAATATATTGCTTATATTGCTGTTACAATGAACTTCAGTATACATAGCACTATAGTTTTCCGTTAAAAAAATGTTCAAAATTTACTCTTATTTTGCCTTTATACTTAAGTAAACAAGTCAGCTTTCAATTATTATAGAAATAAGTGCGAAAAAGACACGTGATATAAGAATGATATATTATGTAAAAAATTAACCATAAAAGGATATTTTCGAATCTGCCAATAATTATATTTTTTGTCAACCTTGTCAAATTGATAATTAGTAAGATGTCTATTACTGAGTGGTATTATTTTTTGTTTGATCTGTAAAAGTAAGACTTTTTAACAAAACCATGGTATTCTTTTGTTTTGTGACTATAATGTTACTTTTCTGCTTATTTATTCCGCTCCAAATGTAAGTTTTCTGTTTTTTTTTCTGGTAGACTGGTAGAGAATCCTTAAGGCATTAAGTCCGCCATTTGAACCTACTTTTATTTTATGTAATTGTGCAATAAAGTTTAAATAAATAAAAAGCATGAAGTGTTCTTCCTTTAAATATTAATAAAATCTATATAAAGCTTCCAGATATTGCTACACAAGCTTCATCAGGGCCAAACCACTAAATTCAAATTCCAATCTGGCTACCTAACTACCTCCGAACTAGTTGGCCAACTTGTCGTGCCATCGCCTGATTGCGTCGGCTAACGCAATATCCTATGTTCTACGTCTACTAGAAACCTACAGATTGCAGGTTAAGGACATCTTGGACTAAAAATTGATTTTTTTTTCAATTAAAATTCACTTTTATTTATAAAAGCAACGGTAGAATATTTTCTAGAATACTTATTTTACATGATATACAGATAGGATATATTAAAATGTATGGATTCTTTTGTATACTAACTTGCTGGCAAATTCGAGTACAACCTGCTAGATAGAAAACATCAACCACAGTTGATTTGTACTTTTTTTTAAGAATCTTTTACAGTTGTTTCTCAAACTCGTATTAAATAAAACAAACAGTTTTTACTCACGCTTGGTTACATGACGTCATGATAAAAAACTAATCGCATCAAAAAATCCTAATTTAACATTATGAGAAAACACCTCGCAAATGACCAGTTTTATCGATTTGATTCAGAATTCCGAACCCGTTTCTTCTTAATTTAAAGATTAAAATCGTTTTACACAGTAGGTCAATGTCCGATAACCACCGTAAGTCAGGTGTCATACGTTTATTACACGGTTACCTGGGATCGGGCACGCGTCGCGTGTAGATCTAATCGTGAATGCGTCAAATAAATTGCGGTTTTATTGGCTGTCACTGCTTACGCTCGTTTCACGCGAGGGCGTGCACCGAAGCAGGACAGGCCGAATGTTTTAATGGGGTTAAACTACCAATTGGTTTATACTATAGAGGGCGCTTATATATAAGCATTTTGCTTATTCAGACAATCCTTAGCAACTATTCAGCCAGGATGCTATTTGAAACAATAATTGAGTTATTGATTTTTAAACTACCGATTTTTTTACCGATAATCAGTTCATTTGGATATTCGTCTCTTCAACAGTGTTTCATTACTATATTTTGTTCAATCTTGTTTATCATTAAGTCTCACTGTCACTGTTTCAAAAAACTATTCATTATTTATTTATTTTATGACTCATGTTATAGTAAGTGAGACTCAATGTCACACTCACAAACCAATAAATTGTATCAAAGACAGTAGTTTTGAGATTCTAGTAAATGCAATAGTCTCAGGATATTATCTGTAATATGATATTTAAATAAGAAAATCTAATTATCAGCAGAGGTCGCCCTTTATTGGATGATATTCTATTCACTTCACGCTGTACAGAGTGATTTTAAATAGTGATGTACATTGCTATTGTTAGTCATTAGTCGTAAGTCATTCAATACACCTATCTCAATCATCATCATCAACATCATTTAACCTAGAATATTAGATGTCATATAGGTACCTACCAAAGAAAAAATACCGAAGTTTATCAACGCCGGAGATGGAATTTGAATCCAGGTCCTCGATTTCGCGTCTGTTGCCAAATAAAAAATACAACTCCAAAAGTATTCAACATAACAATTTGAGCTGTTCCAAAAATATCATTTAATCTATTTATTTATTTCAGTGAAAAAAATATCGTCAGAATAATATCACTACAATAGTCGACACACCATGGCAGGTTCTTCAATAGTCAGATATCGAATAACATACACCTCCACGAATTGAGTTTCAGAGAGCCATTATTCGTTCCGTTGTTTGTAACAAACAGAATTCCCGCTTTCACCCCAAAACCTTTTCCCACAACAGCAAAACAAAATTTTTCCGTCCCAATTTTATTGTGGCACTCGAAAACTTTGCGACTTGTTAGCCCGTCTTACTCGTCTCCATTGAGCACGACAGGGAGGGCGACAGTAACGACTTCCGTGTCGAATTGGACGCAAAAGCCGTAAAACGGTTTTATCCTTCTTTTCTAAAAAGATTTATTTTCGTCTCTGACGTTTCAGAGGGAAGGATATTTAAAGTTTATTGCATGAGAAACAAATAACGTAAGTGGGCCATTTTTTTTCAAAAATTTGGAACTTTTCATATGATTTCCACTCAGAATCACGAGCTCTTTCGACCTTGATAGGAAATAATGTTTATCCCAAGGTTTTTTCCATTTCGTTGCCATTTTTTCATACATTTTGTATGGCGGTGATGGAATAGTAAATTTCGGGGCATTTTTTCCTATTAGCCTACGATCCAAAGTATAAGTATCATTAGGCCATTTCATTGTTTACAAAATTAGTTTCTGGATTCGTAAGTTCGTAACATATTGGATAGGTATTTTTATAAAACAAAAACACAATTGAAACATCGTTTGACACTAATTTAGAATAACATATTAATACCAATATAATCTATACCTAATGACGAAACATAATTAACAAAATAGAAAAAATAAAAAATTTCGTTTTGACTAGTCAATTGTTTTATAAATCTGCAAACGTTATGTTTAATAACTTTTTAACTGCTTTACACCTGCTTTATACCTGCAATATAGCAATATTGCAGACTACTTTTAATGAAATGAACTATAATCATAGCCAACGTGTGAATTGCATCGAAAAAAATCGAAATTGAAATAATTATAGGTTGTTGTTATATAACTCAAGCTGGTGACTAGGCCTTTAAATATTTCATAGGCGGTCTAGTCTTTAGATTTGTTTTTTGTTCCTTTTATACTCTTAAAATGAATGTTCATAATTTACACGATACACAAGATCTACTCAATAATTCACACCGTAGTCGTATCCCTTTAACGATTTCAAATCAGTACATAAATGTTTCTCATTTTACTTAAATCCTCGATCGGATTAATTTAATCAAGAATCGCGATACATTCTTACTAATTACAAAGTCAACGCTTACAAACAAAATGAATTTTCTAGAAATAAATTACAATCCACTAGCTAACAAACATGGCGGGCACTTACTTAATACCAAACGAGGCCGTCTGAAGGACTTTTTGAATTGCTGCCCTTTGAACTAATTTGGGAAAACTCACCCAGTCTAAAGGATAATTAAATTTCTATAGATATCAGTATCTAATACTAAAACATGCAGAATCAATGTTTACTAGGTTACATTTGATACGAACTGAATAAGCTTTTTAAAGTTAAAAACATTAGAGACTCGTAAGGGAGTAAATAACTAAACTTACTATAGGGTGAACGAAATGAAGTGTTACCTAGTACATTTTTTTAAGTCTGGTGTCAAAGTAATAGCGGCTTATTATCGGAAATATGTTTTGGACACCGCATTGAAGTCTTAGGCATGCAAACATTTGGGTTGTAGACCGCAAACAGAAGAACGAAACTGAGCTTCGGCATAT
This sequence comes from Thaumatotibia leucotreta, assembly GCA_025490895.1. NCBI lineage: Eukaryota > Metazoa > Arthropoda > Insecta > Lepidoptera > Tortricidae > Thaumatotibia > Thaumatotibia leucotreta. Next base: position 56,877 of record JALPQI010004447.1, on the reverse strand, counting down.
AAAGCTCATAAGGATCAAAAATAGCTGAAAACCGAATTTTACGTGCCATTTTTCCAGTGCAGTGAGTTTCGGAATTTTTATCTGATCTATTTTGAAGAGAAAGGTGAGAGCAATTAAACATGTTAGTATAAATGCAATGAAGAAAGCGATCGTATTTCACTGGCAAATACCACTACCCAGTTAAATTGTTGCAACTAAAAAATCGCAGTCCTTTGAAATTGGTAACACTTCATATCGTTCACCCTGTATTCCGTACGCCAGTAGAAATCGAAATAAAAGTAAACAAACCTAAAAACTTGCAATATTTCATAATCACACACTTTCAGAAGGTTGGTCTTATGACCAACTCAAAATGTTGAGTTCACATATATTTTTAGTTAAAAGTTTATTAGTAGGTATCAATGAAAAATAAATCTGCGACGGTTCTCGAGTGGCAGCCGCGTACCGGAAGGCGCAGCGTGGGTAGGCCCCCCACAAGGTGGACTGATGACCTGGTGAAGGTCGCAGGAGAGTGCTGGATGCCGGTGGCACAGGAACGGTCATTGTGGCAATCTTTGGGGGAGGCCTATGTTCAGCAGTGGACGTCATTCGGCTGATATAATGATGATGATGAAATCTACGAACGAGATTTATGATATATTATTATGTCAAATACAACAATTGCTATTGAAAGTAATATTTGTTTACATTTTTGTCATTTTCATAGACGACATATTAATAACAAAAGGAATTATTTTATTTTATCAAACTACAGCTGAGCGCTTGTCTATCACTTGCCTTTCGTTCAAAAACTATAATGTATAATTATATTATGTGGTTGTAGGTATCTTTGTGTTCAATGCAATATTAAAATAACATACGTACATAGAAAACTTTGTAAATCTGTCTGGCCCCAATTTCACAACATTGACAAGTCCTACAGTTGTAAATCTACGGTTTCTCCAATAGGGAGCTTCTATAGGCTACAGTTACCGCTTACCATCGGAAGGGCCGTGCGTTTGTTTGCCACCAGCATAAAAAATAGTGCAGGAACTTTAATAAATCAGCAGTAAATAGATACTTTTATGCGAAGCAAAATTACAATTGTCACAAAAATCACGACAATTGTAGCGAAATTCCGACATAAGCCGAACCTCATGTCAAAAATTAATGAAAATTGTACTAAACCTTGCGACAATTGTCACGGGGTTCGGAAAATAAAAAGTAGTTTATTACCGATATAATAATGTTATTAGTAATAATTTTATGTTGGTGGCAAACAAGCTCATGGACCGTCCGACAGTAAGCGGCAACCGTAGCCTACGGAGGCCTGTGACGTCAGTAACAGTGATATTTTACAATTGTCACAATTGTAATTATGGTGAAATAGGCCACTGATGTCTGCCTATTGCCTACATCTTCACTTCAACCACTTCTTCAATTCAACCACTGAACTTATTAAGATTACAATATTGTTACTTTGGGAATATTTTGAGACATCTGGTTTGATCAACATCCAAGGTAGGTACGCATTTATTCAGACACAAATTATCTACAATTATAAAACTTAATAGCAATTGAAAAAAAAAAATTAAATACTTAAATAAAAAAACTTATATATAAAACTTATAAAATATCTCTACAATGTACACTTAAATAAAAATAAAATACATCCAAGGTAGGATTCGAATTTCGAATGAATTTCCTAGCTTTCTCGGCTTTTCACCAGCTATGCTATTCTCTTATTCACACATTCGACGCTGCGTTCGTCAACGAGCTCGACGACGAGACAGCCTTCACTTCGAAATAGAGCGCAGCGCTGCGAAAAACGGTATTCACTAACATAGAACAGCTCGTCGTCGAACTGTAGGCGGTACTCTCGAGTCTCGACGCAGTGTAGTTCCAGCTCACGCCGCATTCGTCGCCAAGCGCTAGTGACGTTTAAAGTGCATTAGTGAATACCATTTTTAGGCTCGACGCTACCGCAGCGCTGACACAGCGCTGTTAGCAAGGCGGTTTCCTTAGTGCAGGTCTGTGTGGACAGGGTCGATTTTATCGGGTAGGTATTAGTAAAGTTTTCAATTCATTACTTAAGCATTTATGATACCTAGTAGTAGTAGTAGCTACTTAAAATACAAATAAAATTAATTAAAATCGAATTCTAAACATTAACTTAGGAGACGTTTATGAAGGGGGTTATACTGTATATGGAATTAAATTCTATTTTTAAGATCTTGATACTAAATTCAGCAGAACTGAAGTACTTCGGCCTTAAGTGCCGACTGACATTCCCAATGATGCCACTAATGTGTTTCGGTTGTTTTACTGTCAGTTTGTTTGTACTGTGGTCATTACAGTGTAATGTTTGTAGAGTGATTTGTGCGTAACGTAAACATCATGACGTTAATTCATTGTTGACTTTTAAAAGACTTGTCGGCTAATGACAGTTTGACAAAGCTTATGTAAATATGTACAAAATAGTTGCTAATGTCATTGATTGTATAGGTCTATAAGAAAAAAAGTTTGAAAAGTTAACTCGACGCGTAGGTTAGGGTGGTTCACGTTAGTTTGGAAAAAAAATATTTTTTTTTATGGGACACCCTTTTATTACACCTATTACGTTAGTAAAATATTCTCAGTTTCGTATTTTTTTCTCAACTCCAATACGATGCTCAGTGTCTTTTCGAAATGGAATAATGAATGAAACCAAAAAATATATAAATAACTAACGTGAGACTCAAACATATTTAAATACATGGATCGAAACATGTCGACCAATTATCGATTTTAAATTACGTGAGTAACCCGTTTGATAAATGTTTAAACGATAATTATTTAACTGTGAAAACGGATAAACTCGCGTATATGAACTAATTTAAACTTCATTCCGACGTTTCGAACACTTTACAGGGTTCGTGGTCTGCGGATGACTGACAATGGAGGAATTTTTTTTTTCTTTTTTTTTGTGTTCGAAACGTCGGAATGAAGTTAAAATTAGTTAATATACGCGAGTTTATCCGTTTTCATAGTTATATTACATTTATAAAATTTATATTTTTAAAAATTATTGAGGGGAAGAATATTAAATTTGATTTTTAATATTGTCTTTGTCTCTATTTGTTCGCAGGTAATGAACTAATAACACATGTTGAACATTGCAGCATGCATCCGATCTGCAACTGCGCAATTGCATATACCGACGGCCCCTACGTAAGTTGTCTTAAGTTGAAAATGGCAAGTTTACAGGAGAGCACTTTAAAGTTTGAAATGTGTATGGTGGTCATATATTTAGTTATTGAAAGTAATCCATTGGGATTACTTTCAAAATTGGCGTAAGTAATGAACAAATACTATCTTTTTGGTGATATTACTACTTGATATTGATATTTCATATTTTTGCCGGAAATGCACTTACGACAATATAATTGACGGAGAAAATAATCTACAAATGTTGGTATGTATTACTTACTTCACTTTATAAGATACATCGGAATCGTGTGTGTAAGTTTTGTCGTATCTGTTAGTTACTACATTTTTGGCTGAAACTATAAAAAAACTTTTCGTTAGTAATATGCCATTTAACAAACAATTTAGCAATGTTTTTATGGAATCCTTATGGAATATTTTGAGAAAATTAAGCATGTAAATAGCTTTTTTAGCATGTTTCTTTATAAAAAAAGATCAGGTACAGTCTTTCTGTACAGTTTCTGGAAAATGTCGTATTGAATGAAGACGAGATTATAGTGAGTTTGATGTAGCTTCATTATTTATCTACCAGTACTGGAAACCATACAAATAATAAAAGATATTGGAGCTAAGTAACGACTTACCTAACTGTGCACATGAACTTCATCGAATATTTCCTGAATAGCAGCTACTTCATTTGAAAAAAATACATTCTACGAATATTCGTCAGCCTCCGCTAGCCTACTAGTTGGTGATGACCCTGCCTACGAAACCGGAGGTTCTGGGTTGTTTCCTTAAGCTAATAGTACATTGTGCATCAAGGGAGGTAAATACGGAATTACTAACGAGAGTGTTAGAAGCACGACACCGTAGGCGGAGGGCTTTTAATGACTCGAGTTAGTATTCCGCTTACCGACCGTGATGCATACAATGTTTTTCATCACACTTGCGGACAAAAAAATAAGTTTTAAGACAAAAATATTATTCTATGACGTACTGACATTTCTATTACTCCCTAGGGAATTTCACTTTTCTATTACTTCCGCTACGCATGCAAGCAATGGCGCGTTTAGACAGCAAGTGTGGTGAAAAAGTACTATTACTCCCTGCGGTTTTCCGTCGTTCTAAGGTATCCTAAAAATAAAAATACATCATTTTTATGAAACAAAATTGCAGTATTGTCGCCTGAATCACCCGTGATTGGAGCTGCCGCTGCGCTCTGTACAAATACGGGTCCTATCTATTGAATATTTTTATCTATATTGTGTGAGGCGTGAAGTGTTATGCGTCTATTTGTAGACTCTGGCATTGAAGGGTGCTTGGCAGTGAAGTTATGTTAAGGAAGTTAATGATACGATATCTTTTAGGTGATATTATTAAGTTAATATTGCTTATACAGAATGATTACGGAGTTGTGATCCCAAATGTGAAAACATGTTAAGTTGGTCTTTCTGAATATGGATTCTCATGGGACCTATATCGTTGTAATATTTTTTTTCCATATTTAACGTAAACACCAGCCATTTCCTGAACTACAACTGTGGTCGTAATTAGTAACTGTGAGTCAAATAGACCTCTGAAAAATAAAAATAAACATCATTTCAATAGGATAAGGTAACTAAAAAGATACAACATACTTTATAAATGTCAAATTCGTTTTTGAGCCCTCCTGAAAAATCGTCATTTGGTGGTTACATCAATTCATATTACAACTGAGGATATGATGTATTTTTAGGACTAGTAAAGTTCGAGTTCATTAATATGTATACATTCCTCCATACTGATTCCTTGCAAATGTGTTTATATAGTTTATGAAACAAGACGGTCAGTTTCATAGAATATCTATCAAAAACTGACATTTTCACTTCTCGGGACATCCAATTAGCTTAACTCTCACAAAAAAGTTAATTTCGATTTCAGCTTTGTAACAACAATTAAGCATTAAATATTAATCAAAGTGACGCTATAAAGCACATTGTAAATTGTCATAGTGACATGGTTCTAGAATGGCCTAGAGCTCAAAATGTTTAAAGCTATATACAGCTAATACAGTCATTGTGGCAATCTTTAGGGGAGGCCTATGTTCAGCAGTGGACGTCTTTCGGCTGATATGATGATGATGATAATGATATACAGCTATATATGAGTATACACTTATACTTATACAGGGTGTGGCCTGTAACAGGAGCAAAAAATCAAATGGAAGACTCTTCTGACTGCCTCTAGTTATTCGCAAAAGGTCCCAGTGTTTTAAAGTTATCCATTAAGGAGAAACAGTATGTTAAAGTTACGACCTATGAGTGATGTATCTAGGTATCACAACATTGTACCTTATTAATGATTAAACATATTGGTAGTTCAGTAGACATAAAACCAAATGAGCTAAAAAGTTTTTTTGAACTCATGGTTTTTTAACTGGTTTAGCAAAAAAAAATTTTTTTTTGTATTTCACCGATTTAACTTTTTTGGTATAAGTCGACTACAGTAAAACTACATTGAAAAAACCGGCCAAGTGCGAGTCGGACTCGCGCGCGAAGGGTTCCGTACCATTATCGATTTATTATAAAAAAATACAGTTAAATCAACCTACCTCAAAAACTATAGAAGATAATTTAATCAAACCAAAAATCGTTGATAGAGTTTATTAATGTGCATAACATATATTTTTTTTAGAATTTTATATCGCGTAGTTTAAAAAATAGAGGGGGGGGACACATTTTTCAGACTTTGAGAGCTGATATCTCGAAAACGATTTGCTTAAATAAACATGAGATTTATAAACCTTCATATCATTTTCAAAGACCTTTCTATTAATACCCCAAACGCTTATATACAACAATTTTTTTTTTTCTATCCCTCAGTTACATGTATGGAGGGCCCCCACCCTAATGGTTTTTTTTACAATTTAGTATCATAATCCTGTAGCGGTTCATATAACACATATCCTTACCAAATTTGGTTACTGTAGCATTTATAGTTTCCGAGTAAATCGGCTGTGACAGACGGACAGACGGACAGACGGACATGACGAATCTATAAGGGTTCCGTTTTTGCCATTTTGGCTACGGAACCCTAAAAAAGGAAAAAAAATGGTTTTTTTTTTGCAAAAAAAGTTTTTTTTTTTAAGTTTTAACTATTAAATTATGACTATTTATTGGGTTATTAGCAGAGGGCGGAATTGTTCATGGCAAAAATCAAATGTCAATAGAGTTGGAACGTAAAATTTTATCGACATTTCCAGCTATCGATAAATTCGGTCACCTATTACATTTCTTTCTTTAACATTAACCTCTTTGATTAGCTATTCGACCTACACAATTTGATTTTGACCTCTTTGATTAAATTAAAAATAAATTGTATGATATTTAATTGTCACCATTTAACAACTAATTCACGTTTGAAAAAAAAGTTAATCCAAAAATAAAAATCAACAGATGGATAAAGAAATATCCTTGTCTTACTTACGACGAAAACAGCTCAACAATATACTGCTAAATAAATAGCTAGACAATAACTAGATTAAATAACTAGACATTGTATTTACTTATGGATTTGAGGTTTAGTTTTGTTCATAAACAAATAAAGAATTAAAGATACATTTCAGTTTAATCGATAGTCGATAAAATTTAACGTTCAAACTCTAGTGACATTTGGTTTTTGCCATGAGCAATTCCGCCCTCTGGTTATTAGTGTACCGTTTCATTTTTTGCTCCTATTACAGGCCACACCCTGTATATAGCTGTTTGGCTTCTTTCAGCTTCCAGCCATCCTTCACAAAGGATTTCCTGTACTAAGGCACTTAGGTGGCTAACAACCACTTTGTGTTGCGCTGGGCGTTAAAAATGAATGTAAACCTTGTTAGAGGAAAGTGTGGAAAGTTGTGACTTTGTAGTCTTTCTGACTATAAATTTAATTCTTGAATGTAAATTCTTGTATTATACGAATATGTTTGGCTGTGTGATGACGGCATTAAGAATACATTTGTCACCACCACGATTCCTGCGGTTGTCGTAAAAGTCGATTGAGGGAGTGAAGTGTCCCTTACCATTATTTGATAAAATATTGATGATGGGTAGCAGCGTCGTTATAGTGGACATATTACTGCGATCGCCAATCCGCTTGCCCAGCGTGGTGATTATGAGCATTTATATCCTAATGCGCATAGTTAATAGGAGAGGCCTATGTCCAGCAGAGGACTATCATAGGCTGATGATAATGATGATGAAGACGGATATACATATTCATATTAAAATTGCATACAAACAAATGATATATTATATTATGTGAAAGAGTGTCTCTCTGGCCGTCCATGTCTGTCTGTTACTTATTTGCACACAAAAGTTTCGAATCAATTTAAGTAAAGAAGACAAAGACTTATAATAAGATCTATCTAGATAGAGTATCTGAAAAAGTTTTTATTAAGTACAATAACGTTTTCACAAACGGCCACAAAATGTACTGCGAAACATTATAAGCTCACAGCTAATTTCAAAAATAAATATATCGGAATGTTTAAAGAAGAAATTTGTAATTCCACTCAAAAATATTTCGTTTACGTAATAGATAAATACCTAGTCTAGTTACACTGCTAATTACCAAATAATTTGTAGCTAAGAATTACTAAGCTTTAAACGATTTTTTATTGACTTGAAGCATAAATAAACATGCGAGAAAACTTTACTATACTATACAGTAAGTATTTGTAATTTTAATTTATCCCCAAGCTTTTAAAAGCTTGCCCACCGCGACCAATTGGACAAGTGTAGCGATTTAATTGATTCTGAAGCTTTCGCGCACTTGAAAATAATTACTTTTAAGTTAAAATCATCCGAATTAGGCACAGAATCGAGAGCAATCGCGCCTGGGGGTTTTAATTGGGTTTTATAGTACCATTTAACTAATTAGCATCTGGAAGTTACTAGTGACGATTTTGATTACAAAACTCTCTTGAGACTAAATAAATGATAATAGATAGACACATCTTATAACAAAATTTATGTAAAACAACCATTAAAAACCCAATTTTTGTGATGAATCCTGTAAGCGATGCCCTTACTTGGTTAAAATCCTTGAGTCTTTAACTTCGTAGGCTGAATCAGTAAAAAGACCTTACTGTATCAAGTTATATTCTATCATTACCATAACTGGCAGTCTTGTACGACTTCATCATCATCATCATCATCAGCCTATGATAGTCCACTGCTGGACGTAGGCCTCTCCTATTAACTATGCGTATAGACGCATTAGGAGGTAAATGCCCATAATCGCCACGCTGGGCAAGCGGATTGGCGATCGTACGACTTACCATAACTAAATTTGTTTGGGTCACTGCAAAAACTTACAAAAGAATTGATATTTGATTTAAAAGCTCTTTTTATAATTAGATACATTATTACAACCAAATTCAAATAAAACAGTACATTGCTAAAAATTGCAATAGAGATGCCTATACTTGTTTTCAATCTTGAGCCTTGAACTTCGTAGGCTGAACTACAAAGGTGTTACTGTATCAAGTGATATTCTATCATTAGCATAACTTTCAGTCTTGCACGACTCACCATGACTTGTCTAAGTCACCGCAAAATCTTGTAAAGCTACTAAAATTTGATTTAGAAGCTCCTTATTTAATAAGAAACATATTATAAGTACATTCATAAAAACAGTACATTGCTAAAAAATCCAAAAAGGACATCTCTGTTTGGATTTTTAGCAATATAATTGTTTTCAATCTTAAGCCTTCAACGTCATAGGCTGAACTACAAAGGCCGAACTGTATCAAGTGACATTCTATCATTAGATAACTGTCAGTCTTGCATGACTCATCATGACTTTTCTGCGTCACCGCAAAATCTTGTAAAACTATAGACATTTTAAGCTTCTTATTTAATAAGACACATATTATAAGCAAATTCATATAAAACAGTACATTGCTAAAAATCCAAAAAGGACATCTCTTTTCGGATTTTTAGGAATATACTTGGTTTCAATCTTAAGCCTTCAACTTCGTAGGTTTGAATCAGTACAAAGGCCTGTATCAAGTGATATTTTATCATTAGCATAACTGTCAGTCTTGTACGACTCACCATGACTTGTCTGGGTCACCGCAAAATCTTGGAAAACTATTAACATTTGATTTAGAAGCTCCTTATTTATAAGACACAGTCATATTATAATCACATTCATAAAAACAGTACATTGAAAAAAAATCCAAAAAGAACATCTCTTTTTGGATTTTTAGCAATATATTTATTTTCAATCTTAAGCCTTCAACTTCGTAGGTTGAATCAGTACAAAGGCCTGTATCAAGTGATATTCTATCATTAGCATAACTGTCAGTCTTGCACGAGCATGTCTTGTCCGGGTCATCGCACAATGCCGCAATCCCCGACCTCAGCCTTCGGGGACTTTGGAGACGGACAAAGCGGCTCAATCGGTTCTATTGAGATAACGTCGGTCGTTGGAGAATTCATGCTGTGCTCATAATATTACGTTGATTACGCCACGATATAGAACCTCAGTCACAAGGAGGCATAGTCAAAGGCAAAATAAAGTGTAGGTTGTTGTTTTCTGTCGATTTTTCCGCTACCAAGTAGGTTATGGATGCTGACAAATCAAAGTAAATTTTAAAAACGAAAAATATTTTTAAATGCATTCGCAACACAAGTACATCTAATTCCAAACGAAACAGGCTTCAACTTCATCCGGCGTCCGGCGGAAGCAGATCTCGTTTAGCATTTCAATGCCGGCTGTCACAGCAACCAGGTCAGTGGACGAGGCTCTGTACAGCGATGTTTTCTATAACCGTGACGGCATGAGAATGTTTCCGTTTGGTTTCCTTTAACTGGGAGTATTGTGTGGGAATCTTGGTCATAGGTATCATAGGTGACTTCAGTCAGTCAGTGCGATTGTTAAAAATCTTTTCTTTTTTTCAGACAAGTTGTGTAAGACAGTCAGTTCATATAGTGTAACGTTTTCAATCCACACACTAGAAATCAGATTTCATAATCTATGTTATTTTATTTACAGATTAATAGATTAATTATAATATTGATTTTTTTGTACCTAGAAAAGTACTTAGTATTGTATGGTCCCGTGACCAGGATACTGTAACTTTCTCCCTAGTTTTTTGTTATTTTAATTCCATAAAACGATAGTAAATTACCGTTGAAATACAAGCAAATACCATGAAGGCCGACGCCTCGGATGCAACTACGAATGTCAATTTTATTAATAAGGTTGCTTTAAATAATAAATATGACCTACAAACACGTTTTTATGTTATCTTTACTTAAAATCTCTAGTGTGATGTGAAGAGGATAAAATTTGCTGGTGGTAGGACCTCGTGCAAGGTCCACTCGGATAGCTACCACCATCTTACCCGTTAACTTTCCGCTAAATAGCAGTGTTTGCACTGCTGTTTGTGTTTGGGGGTAAGATAGCTGGTGTAATTACTGGCATAGATAGATGTGATCCATCTAAGTCCTCAGGGTAGGCAGCGTATAGGCGATTTTCTAATCCCTATGTCCATGAGCCTCAGTTCCTGCTTTCCATCAGGTGGGCTGAGAGTTCAGTTATCTACCTTCATCAAAGTCACATAAAAAATTATTCTATAAATATCTAAAAAAAACCTTAAGAAATAAAAAACCTTCGTTGAAAAATATCATCCTCTGCAAAACAGAGCCAATAAAAAGGGTAGTGTGTGGGTGAGCTATAATAAAGATGCTCGGAACTATTAATAAAAAGCATATTTCCACTCAGAATCATCCCTCCGTAAACGCACGTATGCTTTGGCTTTTATGGCGGTGCTGGTAAGTGTACTGTGGTGGTACGAGCGTATAAAAACTAAGAAAGCTTTTATAAACCAATACTCAGATAATTATGCCATCCAACTTTGAACAAGCCAGAATAAACACAACACGTAATATTTCATGCTACAAGGTGTTTTTGCAGATAACAAAGCCTTGTAGCTGATTTTGTACTCGTGTCTCTAGTTTTGTATCGCATTTTATGAGAAATCGTATGATTATTTTGTGTTGATGTCTAAATACTAAGATACGATTTTAATTCTTTTATTTTTCAAAATATTTTTTCTTTTCCTTTTTCGGTCTGTAACGTACTTTTGAATACTAGTATTAAGTGGCAATAACAAAAATAAAACCCGTAACATGCACTCAGGTGATAAATATTTTAAGCCAAAGTATCTTCACCCGGCCATAAATAAACGGCACATAAAAACCCGCCTTCGAAAACGCGTAAAACACATAAAACATCCAAAATACTTTCACACTTCCATAAAAACGCCCGCATCGAGTAAAAATACCATAAAGTAAATACTCGCGAGTACCAACTATGCTGGAGTACCTGGTATGTTTGCTTTCAATTTCACTGAATAAACAGATATCTAGTTAAGTGGCAGCGCCGACGTGGCGTCGACTGACAAAGAGCAGGAGAATTTTATAAACAACCTTATGCAAATAATGCCGGGGCACCTACCCTTAAACATGACTAAAGCCGAACGCGAAACAACGTAACTCGCTATTCATTGATAACTGAATTAAGTCTTGTTTCTAAGCGGTTAAGTTAGAATTTATATTGTCGTTGTTTTTGAGTCACGGAAAAGATAGAGTGTTTACATGTCGGTAGCGATGTTGTTTTTTTGTATAATTTCCGGATCAGTGGGCGGGGTAATAATCGTAATAAAGCGAGGCAGTAGGGCCAATCAGTAAATATTGGGAGGAATAAATCAACGTAAACAGAGGTAAGCTTTGTCATTGCCGAGAGAGAATTGGATAATCGTTTCCTCTTGAATATTCTTGTTTTATTAAAGATTTATCAGTTGCTTAGAAATTTAGTTGACTTATTATTTGGATTAAATGAGAAATTATAAACAGGCTGTTGTAATTCTTTATTGTTGTTGAATTGTTTTATGATTTCAGTTTCCTTGTTCGATATATCCAATTATCAGTTAAGTTTAAAACTCAAGTCCGATTTTTGTAAAGCGAGCAATTTTAAATCTATCTTCCAAATAGATAGTACACTAATAACTAACAGGCGTTTTCAGTGACAGCGAATGATTTGGAATTTTAAGTAGAAAAATATTACACGTATAATTGGTATTTTTTTGCTCCATAAAAAGAAAAGAGTTTTTTAAAATTACACCTCTACTATATTCCAATGGATATCATTTTCATTCTGCAACTTTGTACTCTTAAAAAATCTGATTAGAAAATAGTAAAATCAACAGAGGGAGGCCATATAGTAAAACTAATAAAAAAGACACGTGAGCGATCCTATAAAGGTGCGTTCAGACCAAAAGAGCATTTGCTGTTCTATCCCCCGCTCTACGAAATGAGTACGAAATCAACCAATCACGTTTTGTGTAACGATCGAATTTCGTAGAGTGGGAGGTTAGAACAGCGAATGCTCTTGTGGTCTGAACTAACCTTTAGGGTTCCGTTTTTTCCGTTTCAGGTAAAGGACCCTAAAAATTAGCAACAGTAAACAAAAAGACGTAATAAAGAATTTTTAAAAATTAAAAAAACCCTGCATGTATAAAAAATGGCAAAGTCTAAGGCAATATACTCGTATTTATCATAAGATCATAACTCATGAGATAAAGGGCTTATGAGAAACAGACAGACAGATTGTCCTACATGTTTTTTTAATAAATGCTCCATCCATAAAATAAGACAAAGACTTATTTAAAATAAGCAATTTAAATTACAAACAAACTGTAAGATTTATCTGTAAGCACTTTTAATTGCTTCATTTTTCTCTGTGATAGAAATTTCCTGTTGCAGGTGTACATTTATTTACACAAGGCAATATTGCTTCATTGTCTGCATTTTTATTTTCAACCTTAAGTTGCTTGCTATAGTGTTGCTTTCTGCATGTTAATGGGTGTGTTAATTACGATGTTTTAATAGAAATTAGTCAGGTTATCGTGCTATTATCAGTTCAGGAGCTCGTAATTGCACTGGCCCGCAATTTGAAACCGTAAAACGAATTTATGACTCAAGTGCGCAAAGGGCGCGGAAATGTTTTGTTGTTAATAAGTTTTTTTTTTATTTATTTTGGAGATAATTCATCTGCGCAACTTGGTGACACACTGAAAAAAAAGTCTCGTACTAGTAACCAGAATCTGGTTACCTGTACCGAAATGTCTTGTTGTATATGTGACGACAGGACACTTTGTAAAGATAACTATACTATTCTGGTTATAATCACATTGTTAGTTTTATTAGGCAGATAGTAATGACTACAATGCCGAAATGCTCACTGTACAAATCATTATTAAAGATAAATATATTAAATGTTTACAATTACAATATAATATTGTATTGTATACCCATCCGACCTAGCAGTAGGTACAAGGGATTATGTACATCTAACTGGCTGATTTGTATGTACTTATATACCGTAAAACGGGATAAATAGGAATGGCGGGGTAAATAGGAATGTAGAGTAAACCAGTCTATTAGCCCAGGATAAATAGTCCAGTTTAGAATAACACATATACACGGTGGAATTTAATCGGTGAACAGGAACCCATTTTTCTAATTCAGTAATCGATGGCGGTCACGTTTATGTAGTACTTAAGTGGAACCAAGTTTATTTTTTAGCATAACAAATTTTTATGTTGAAATTAAACTTTAATTAAAATTTATTGACACCCTACTAATGGTTTAGTCTGAAAAGTTTAATACCTCTTTTCAAACTATCAGCCATGCATCACTCTTATTTTACATAGGAATAGAGTCTATCGCAAAAATTAAAGCATGTGAGTGGTTATAGCTCATTTATGTTTTAAGTTTCTATGGCTGATAGTTTGAAAAGAGGTATTAAACTTTTCAGACTAAACCATTAGTAGGTTGACAATAAATTTTAATTTCAACATAAAAAAAAATTATGCTAAAAAAAACTTGGTTCCACTTAAGTACTACATAAACGTGACCGCCATCGATTACTGAATTAGAAAAATGGGTTCCTGTTCACCGATTAAATTCCACCGTGTATTATGAAAAAATTTGTTGTTCTAAATTGGACAGTTTGTCCTGGGCTAACAGACCAGTTTACTCTACGTTCCTATTTACCCCGCCATTCCTATTTATCCCGTTTTACGTTTCTCGTAGCTGTTGCTTTTTAGCAACGCAGATATTTTATATAACGTACCTACGCACTCAAAGGCAAGGTAAGGGCTTCATTTAATGACAAACTTTTATACTTAGATCAGAAATCAACTTTAATCAACTTTTCACTTGTTTGCGAAAACTTCTATACATATACTCCTCTAAATTCCACGCCTTCAGGAGATTCCTCACTTTTTCATTCTTTCTTCTTGATTATCCTTTACCACTTTGCAATTAAAAATACTAACTTTCCGACCGAGAAAACGCAACGTAAATGAATGACGCAATGATACAAACAAAGTAGTCCGGATTATTCCCCCTTCACCTCCCCCACCGCCCCGCACAGACTAGTCAACAAATTGATATGTTCTGATACTAATGCATATAGTAAAAATTACAGAATATTTTGTACCGTTTACACTGGTATTGTTATTACTACATAACATTTTTTTTCATTACGTAATATTGCATTGTATATTGTAAATAAAACAAACATTTAGTATTCATTACGATTGCATCCTTATTTCTACAATACAGTTGTTAATAAGTACCTAACTGCATTTTACTAGAATCAAACAGTATTGTTTATCATAGCATATTATACACGGTACAATATTTTTAATTGTCACTACCATATTTTAGTTGGAGTAACTAGATTTTATTTTACTACACGTTCTGGTAGTATTGTAGAATATTATTTTTTTCGGTGCAGCAGCAAGAGAATATTTGCTTGTCACCACCTCTACTCTTCTCATGGGTGTCGTAAGGAATTGAAATGTCTTTGATTGAAGATCGATGATGAGCAGTAGTATCATCGTCATCATCATTGTGGAAATGTTGATACGCTACTGCAATCACAAATCCGCTTGCCCAGCAGCGTGGCGATTATGGATATTACCACCTAATGCGTCCATTCGCAAAATAGAAAAGGCCTTTGTCCTGCTACTGCAGGACAAAGGCTGGATTGCAGTTTACTGACTGAGAAAGGCTGATGGTGTTATGTGATATAATTATCTTCCTACCGTTTTCTCGGCACTCAGAGCTATTTAGCGAGCTTTCCTCTTGGCATTCTTCTTTCAAAATGTTGCTTGGCACTACTTTTACAAAAGGGAATGCCAGAATAGAGGAGGAATAGACAATATTAGGATTATCCGATTTTCTCACGAGGTTTTCCGTCATTAAAAGGCGATTGGTATATTTATATACCTAATTTTATTTTGTACGAATGTTCTGAAAAATTGCTCGTAATAGTTGTAACCGAGTATGTACCGTAGCCTTCGGATTGAAAATAATACTTTGCTGTGATTTTTATGAATAGAATAGCACGTTATGTATTATATCCGTGTAATATTTTAGGTAATTTTGGCAGTGGCTGTTAAAGCCAGGAAGTTTGTGATTGATCCGAGTAGGTATATTTGATCCAGGTCAAAAATATCGATGCATACAAATTTCTCCAAAATATGTATAAACGACCTAAGATATATTATGTATGTCAAATTTTTAATGACAGTTTACGTAATCATCTTGTTACAATCATCTGTTATATATACACGATGATTCTTAATCCGTGATCAGGAATCATTTTTTCTAACTCAGTAATTGATGGGGATTACGTTAAAGTAGTAATTACGTGAAAACAAATTTATTTATTTTTTGATCATATTTTAATTTTGAATTTAATATTATCCCAAAATCCTTGTCACTCTACTACCATATCGGTTTTAATGAGGTTGTATTGTAATCTCTTTACAAAGTTATTGGCAATTGTCAATTTATGAGTAAACCTTGCCTGTGACATTGTCAATCACTTTTGTCATACGCATAATAAACAAAGTCATAGTCACGGATATTGAATGAGAAAATAATAATTATTCACCAAAAATCATGCCTCCACCACATCCGTACTCAATCATAGAGCGTTACGATACTGTACGTTTGCCAATACAAACGAATAGTACAAGACGAACCCAACCAACAGGCTATTTCACGAACTTCATCCAAATTCCAAACATTCCGATCCCCGGACACAATGTAATAAATCGCATGCACCAAAAATCTTCACGACTTCGGACAGTTTACAGTACCACAACATGCTCGAGCACCCGGACGACCTTGTCATCATCCTGACGATCTGGATCAACAAATCTTAAGATTCTTTGCTGAAGAAGATTTCGAGTGAATCAATCCAATCACAGGAACAATCAAGCGGATCTGTGTCAAGAACAACACGGTGGACATTTTGAACACTTGTTAAATTATGTTTAAAATAATGTTTTTTTGTTTTAGTTGGTCAGGTATGCAGTTTTATTGTTTTTATTTAATTAATAAATTGTACTGTATGAAAACAAATTGCTTTACTTGCTCAAGATTTTGCCAAGTTTAGGTAATGCACGTTAACATAATCAATCTCCTATCAATTATGTTCGTCGTTATCAGTTTTGCACTGATAAGATAATGAGTAGATAGAAGTCTTTATTGACATAAGATCCGTCAAATTCCCGTTCCCGCCATACTGATGGCACTTGACATATCGTAGTTAAACTTTATACTGTAGGATGACAATGTATTAAGTGGTAATTTGTTTTAATTAGGTTTTCACTTTTAATTAATTAAACAGTGAAGAAATAACTTGAGACCTCGCCGAATAAGTTTAATTTTGGCTAAATTTAATGTTTTTCTACTCCTGATCATGGATTAAGAATCATCGTGTATATATGCTCTTACATACATATCCATTTTTACCCACGATACAAGCTTTAATTAAGCTTGTCGTGGACTAGGTGGATTTGCGCAGGATCGCCATGATATTTATCAATTTTCAATGGGTCTTTGTCCATTATCAGACCTGTCACCATAATGCGAATAACCCTTCAATATTTATAAGCCCTCCCAATAATCTGTACGAATAAAATTCACGAACACATTCCAACGTATACATGTATATTCATCCTCGTGTCCGATACTCGCTTATGTATGGGGGATGACCGGTGGCATTTGCAATTAATATGGGCAACGTTCCGACCACGGGAACGAGAAAAGGGTCCTTTTTCGCATTTCCGTGGCGCAAAATTCTGGGAACCTATTCGAATTTTGTAAAGGTATGTTTGATATGATTTTACTTGACGATCGGTTCGCAAGCACAAGGTTTGAAGTTGAAGTTAAGATGGTAATTTAATTATACTAAATTGTCGATACGTTTTTGATATGTTGGCTCGGAATTAAAAGCTACTTCAATACCTATCTTGTTTATTATATCTGCTAGTGCTTTGATATAAACATAACAAGATTGATTATAAACGCGAATTCAGAATTGAGAAAATGGACATCAAACTAATTTCATCGCACAAATTCGGATGTACCTATGCTTATACGTAAACGCAAGAATTTTATTTTACTGAAAATACTTTAAGCCATAGTCAAAAGTGTAATGCACTGGTCTCACCCGCGAGCTACAAAGCGATACTCGCCCGGCGGTGATAGCTGATAGCTGGTCGAGTATCGCCGTGTCTCTTTTATTTACACGGGAGTGCGTATCTGTAGCGCTTATGGCCGACAGTTAGTAGTAGCTCGCGCAATTTTTTTTTTGTTAAAGTTAAAAATAAAGTCGCCTTTTGGTGACGGCAGTAAGAATACATTTGTCACCACCCCAACTCCTCCTTCGGGTGTCGTAAGAGTCGACTAAGGGATTGTAGTGTCACTAACCATTATTTGACAAAATATTGATGATGGGCAGCAGCATCATCATAGTGGACACATTACTGCGATCGCCAATCCGCTTGCCCAGCGTGGCGATTATAGGCATTTACCTCCTAATGCGTCTATACGCATAGTCATTAGGAGCGGCCTCCATCCAGCAGTGGACTATCATAGGCTGATGATGATGATGATGAAAAATAAATGTCGAAATGAGGTGTTAAAGTGTGAGTGTACCTCCCGAACAGTGCCCGTTTCAGCCTCTCGCACAGTCCATTTTGTGTAGGATGTAAGTTGTGATAATTTCATGTGCATAATTTGCCTTTTCTCAAACATGCAATGAAATGTTGTAGTTACGTGCCTAAAAAGTGGCCGGGAAGTACCTCGTTGCCGGCCTAGGCCGGCAAGTGCCTCTTTTTTAATTTTCATTTGACATAGGGTTGTGACCCGGCATCTAGGCTTTTAGCCAATAATTATCTGTAAGTAAAATTAGTATTAAAAAAAATATTGGCAAATTTTTGCATTTATAATTAGGTATTTAAATTATATAATTTAAAATAAATGTACAATAACTACTCAAAATAATATTTAAAAAGCAGTATTATACGGCCCGATCCGTCGGCCCCGATCACCGCATGCGATTAATTGGACCCAACCGACCGCGTCGTCTAATACCGCTTTTTAAAAGTAAAAATTTGCAACTTTCAAACAGGTCAATCTTAAAAAAAAATGAGGTGTAGGTGTCGTATTTCACTTTTCTTGTGTTTCAAAGACTTAGTTATGTAGTTGACTTATAATTTCTTAGAAAGAAAATACATTTTTTTGTTTCATTTCATTGCATGTTTGAGAAAAGCATTATACATACCTCGGCCATGAAGTGACGGGTTGCCGTCCGAATACTATCCGGCCTCGCTTCGCTCGGCCGTCTACATATATTCGGCCGGCAACCAGTCACTTCCCGGCCTCGGTAGTAATGTACTATTGTTATTTAGTAGGCATCTATGTTTTTTTCTGCAAATCCATTAATTCGCTTCCTACATATTGACTTCCGCCACTTAAAAAACTTCTTACCAGTAGCCGTTCTATGACTTGAAAAATAAAGAATACGTTAGATTTTACTCGATACATATGATAATGCATTCTATCGCGCTCACACTGATATATTAGAGCGAGCGCGATGGCCAGCTTTACATATCGAGAAAAACCTAACTTTACGTTACTGATACTTGCAAAGTCATATATGGATACTGCTCTAACAGCTTCAATCGCTATGACTCGAAAAATAACCAATATTATGTTAAAACTTATTACCAAGGAAATTTACTATGATTGGCTGTGTCAACTTAATTATACATTACTAGTTGGTAGTAACCCTGCCTACGAAGCTGGAGGTTCCGGGTTCGAATCCCGGCCAGGGCATTATTTGTGTATTTATTTATCACAAATATTTGTTCCTTGGTCATGGCTGTCTATGTATTTAAGTATCTATATATATCTATCTATTATATATACCTATCGTTGCTTGGCCCACATTACAAGCCTTAATTGAGCTGACCGTGGGACTAGGTCGATTTGTTTAAGATTTCCCAAGATATTTATTTATTTATGGAAGTCCTAATCTTCAAAAAATTGTATCTGTACATTTCTTTATTTCTGTGTCATTTAGTGCTTTTTAATATCCACTTGAGAAGTTCTATCAAAGTAATCTAAAACCATCATAGAATCGTAACTACAAAACTACCCTTTTCAACGATAGGATCTATCCTCATGACGTCTTCATTTCGAACGACAGTCACGATCCGCCATCAAAACTTGCATTCCTAATTTTGTCTAATGCGAATCCCACTTCTGATTTCACAATACAAGGGAATAGAGTTCAATTTGAAGTAAACACTTACGGCCCGTTTCACTAACGTTTTTATTATTGTAATTCGAATTTCGTTTCGCCAGTCACACCGCTAACGGTCGCAACAGAGACTAGAAAAATGCAGATTGACAATTTCTATAAGACGACACGTATTACTTTTTTTAAAATGATTCGTATTTGGCTGATTAGAGCTTGAGACGTTTTGTCTGGAAGTTAAGATTTTTTTTCAAATTTAAGTATAAATTCATGTAATTTTCCATAGAAAATGTGGCAAAAGTATTGTTTTTTTTTTACTCGAAATTTTGTGATATCTGGCAAACTTCGTTTCACATTTTGTGACAATGAAGAATATTTTTAACAAGACGGGAATTATATTGAGTTTTAAGTAACAGGTTCTAAGTTTAAAAGGGTCTATTGTATAAAATTTCGTCAGTAAAACAAAAAAAACTGCAAACAAATATGGCTGACTTTCCATAGTATTTGACATCTTTGACACGTATCGAGGAACATGTTCAAAACTATGAAAATTATATTATTATTATATTATATTAATTGATACACTAGCAGCTATTTGCTGATGCGTGTATATCACTGCACTTGTTTTTATAATGAAAGTTTATTTTTGGTTAGGTACAAGTTTTTTTAAATAATTGTCAAGTCTGTTTTTAAAACTGTTCACAGAAGGGGCACATATCACTGTCTCTGGCAACCTATTCCACTCGCGAACTATGCGGTTTGACAAAAAGTGTTTTCTGGGATTGCTTGTGCAAGGTGCTCGGGTAATTTTTAAACTGTGTCCCCTCAGACGATGATTAGCACTCATTATAAACAGCTTCTTTAGATCAGGTACGTCGTAGTAATCATGTAGGATCTTGTATGTTTCAATAAGGTCACCGCGTTGCCGTCTTAGTTCCAGGGTTGTCAACCCAAGATTGGTGAGTCTTTGTTCGTAAGGCATACTACGTAATTCATAAACCATCTTGGTTGCTCTGCGTTGTACTTTCTCTATCATTGTAATATCTTTCTGAAAGTATGGACTCCAAATTTGGTATGCATATTCAAGAAGAGGCCTGATGTAAGTTTTATATAGTTTCAGAAATAGTGCCTTATCTATGGTCTTAAAGGTCTTTCGTATGAGGTATGTTAGTGAGTTGGCTCTTTTCGTTATTTCCAAAAATTGCTTGCAATCAACCAAAAAGTCTCTTACATTTCCTTGTCTCTGGTCAACCTAAACGCTCAAGTCACTGGCCCGTGTAATCACCCCTTGACTCGACACGCAGATTCGATTTTTAAACGATTCCTTTCTTTTTTGTAGAACGGTCATTCGGTGCTGCGCGTCGAGTAATTTTATTAGAAGGATAAAATGGCGAACAGTATGACTGTGGGGCGTACGCAATTGTGATTAAGTCACTATAGTTATTTAAGAACACACATATAAATCAAGACAGCAATAGTGTAATAAGTTTTGTTCTGGCCTTTATAAAAGCTATTTACCTCTGCAGAAGTGATGGAACAGATGGACGATTAATTGCAAAATTAAAGCTACAATTACATATTTTGAACTTGAATGTTTCTTTCTTCATAATAACGCCCCACGTTTTTATTTTAGTTTAGTAAAAGTTTCCGATTAGGTAACGCTTAATCCACTGACATAGAGGCTAAACGTGGCTTTCAGCATCCGACTTGGGAAAACTACAGTGATAATAGTTTCACGTGAGTAATCTACAGAAAGTTGCATCTACGGTTAGTTATAACAAATTTTTATTTTCTAGTTTTTGGTGCAATAAAAACCGTTTAACTTAAAACTTTTTTTACTTATTTTATTTTCAAGTTTTTAGTGCAATTGTTAAGTTAATTTCCGATACTATACCGATGTTGTTTGTAATATGTAATACAAATTTGCATGCTAAGTAGCGTAAGTATAACTCTCGTGCTTTCATCACGAATCACGACACATATGTAAAGGTAATGGACATTATTTTATGTGTAACGGGAGGCGAATCCCTGCTGAACAGATATTTTTAGAAATCCGACACCATTTTTTAAAATTTAATATCTCGATTGACAAATAAAAACCAAAGGCTCGGCGTGGTTAATGTAAGGTTGAATGCCCGAAGTATCCCAAATGGACGTGTTATTCATACAATAAGTACCTTAGATAACATAGATCTGACAATAGGGAACATATCAATCAATTTGGTTTATTGAAAATCTCAAGTTTCATTTTTTATACAAGTCAAATTTCGAGACTATAAAATATAAACTCATTCTCCGAGTCGACCAACCGGAGGACCGCAGGTCTGACGGAAAGTCCGACGCGAACCGAGGGCCTAAAGGGTCAATCCATGCAATCTATCAACCGGAGGGCCATAGGCCCGACGGCACTATGGCACGCACTACGTGAATCCGAGAGACTCACACTCTCTGTATATCAACTGGAGAACCGCAGGTCCGAGTGCACGTCCGACGCAAACCACCTGCGCTGTCAGCCTATCAACCGGAGGGCCGCAGGCCCGACAGCTGGCCCTACACGATTCACTCACGCTGTCACTCTATCAGCTGGAGGGCCGCAGGCCCGAGGCCCGACGGCCCGCCCTACGTGAACCACTCACGCTGTCACTCTATCAGCTGGAGGGCCGCAGACTCGACGGCCCGCCTTACGCAAACCACTCACGCTGTCACTCTATCAGCTGGAGGGCCGTAGGCCCGACAGCTCGCCCTACGCGAACCACTCACGCAGTCACTCTATCAGCTGGAGGGCCGCAGGCCCGACAGCTTCCCTTTCGCGATTCACTTACGCTGTCACTCTATCAGCTGGAGGGCCGCAGGCCCGACGGCTCTCCCTATACGATCCACTCACGCTGTCACTGTATCAGATGGAGGGCAGCAGGCCCGACGGCTCGCCCTACACGATTCACTTACGCTGTCACTCTATCAGCTGGAGGGGGCCGTAGGCCCAACGGATCGCCCTACGTGAACCACTCACGCTGTCACTCTATCAGCTGGAAAGCCGCAGACTCGACGGCCCGCCTTACGCAAACCACTCACGCTGTCAATCTATCAGTTGGAGGGCCGTAGGCCCGACAGCTCGCCCTACGCGAACCACTCACGCAGTCACTCTATCAGCTGGAGGGCCGCAGGCCCGACAGCTTCCCTTTCGCGATTCACTCACGCTGTCACTCTATCAGCTGGAGGGCCGCAGGCCCGACGGCTCCCCCTATACGATCCACTCACGCTGTCACTGTATCAGATGGAGGGCCGCAGGCCCGACGGCTCGCCCTACACGATTCACTTACGCTGTCACTCTATCAGCTGGAGGGCCGTAGGCCCAACGGATCGCCCTACGTGAACCACTCACGCTGTCACTCTATCAGCTGGAGAGTCGCAGGCCCGACGGCCCGCCCTTCGCGAACCACTCACGCTGGGATTCTATCAGCTGGAGGGCCGCAGGCCCAACGGCTCGCCCTACGTGAACCACTCACACTGTCACTCTATCAGGTCGAGGGCCGCAGGCCCAACGGCTCGCCCTACACGAACCACTCACGCTGTCACTCTATCAGCTGAAGGGCCGCAGGCCCGACAGCTCGCCCTACGCTATCCACTCACGCTGTCACTCTATTAGCTGGAGGGCCGCAGGCCCGACGGCTCTCCCTATACGATCCACTCACGCTGTCAATTTATCAGCTGGAGGGCCGCAGGCCCGACGGCTCACCCAACGCGATTCACTCACGCTGTCACTCTTTCAGCTGATGGGCCGCAGGCTCGACGGCTCGCCCTACGTGAACCACTCACGCTGTCACTCTATCAGCTGGAGGGCCGCAGGCCCGACGGCCCGCCCTTCGCGAACCACTCACGCTGTCACTCTATCAGCTGGAGAGCCGCAGGCCCGACGGCTCGCCCTACGCGAACCACTCATGCTGTCACTCTATCAGCTTGAGGGCCGTAGGCCCGACGGCTCGCCCTACGCGATTCACTCACGCTGTGAGTCTATCAGCCGGAGGTGCGCAGGCCCGAGGGCTCGCCCTACGCGATTCACTCACGCTGTCACTCTATCAGCTGGAGGGCTGCAGGCCCGACGGCTCGCCCTACGCGATTCACTCACGCTGTCAGTCCATCAGCTGGAAGGCCGCAGGCGCGACGGCTTGCCCTACGCGATCATCAGCCGTAGGGACACAGGCGCGACGGATCGCCCTACGCGAATCACTCATGCTGTCACCCTATGAGTCTATCAGCCGGAGGTCCGCAGCAATGACATACGGTACTAAACCGTGGTCGCTTACAATGGGCCTCATAAGAAGGCTCAAAGTCACCCAAAGGGCAATGGAGAGGCCTATGCTAAGAGTCTCTCTGCGAGATCGGATTACAAATGAGACCATCCGCAGCAGAACCAAAGTAACCGATTTAGCTCTTCGAATCGCTAAACTGAAGTGGGCGGGGCTCGTCGCGCGTGGATTTCATGGAACCGATGGCCGTTGGGGCGGTAAGGTTCTCGAGTGGCGGTCGCAGCGTGGATAGGCCCCACACAAGGTGGACTCATGACCTGGTGAAGGTCGCTGGATGCGGGTGGCACAGGGCCGGTCCTTGTGGCAATCTTTGCGGGGGCCTATATTCACTAGTGAACTTCTTTCAGCTGATATGATGATGATGATGATAATTAAATCCGTATGTTTCTACCAAATATCTAAAGCAGTACTGCAAAATCTACATATCGCTAAACCTAGCGGTTGTGGCAGGCAGTAACACTGGAGTATGAGATTTGAGGAGTTGGATGTTAGTATTAAATTCGCATGTGTCTACTTAATATCTAAAGAACTTTTTTAAAATCAAGATATCGATAAAAGATAAACCTTGCTGTTATTGTAGGCAGTACTGCAGCATCAGGAGTGAGGAGTTGGAAGTTGGAAGTCAAGATAAGGCTGTTAGTATTTGATTATGCCAAACATGCTATACTTTCATTTTCACGTGTCTAACACTCTCGGTTAAGGTAAGCAGTACGTCTGCAGCATCAGGCTTTGAGGATACAAGGATACAAATATTATAATATTGCATTGTCATGGGGACTTGATAAGAGTTCCAAATTTTATTGATTTCGGTGCAGTAGAAGTGGTCGAAAAATCGATCACAAGATTTGAAGCATCGACGACAGTTGATACGCGGTGAAGTTAATAAAAACCGTTTAAAAATAAAACCTATGAGACTGCCTAATAGTGTGGGCACTTACTTTCATTTTTAAGGGTCCTTAAATTGAGTAACATTTTAATTTCTAATTTCATTATCATTTTACTTCTTCTGCTTAGCGTTATCGCGGACTTTGCCAGGGTACTTTTTCCTTGACCTACCTGAGTGCAATTCTGGGCATCTTCAAATGTAAACCCGTGTACACTACGCGCATAATAACCTTCACGATATCTAGCCAACGCTCATTTCGCCTTTCATTAATTCTTTACTGATATAAACAAAAAATACTAAGAGATTCATATTCATTTTTGTGTAAAATGTAAAGGCACAGTGACATTCCCAATCCCAAGAGTTTTGCATCAAACCTCTTCCGACCTACATTTGTTTGAGATAACATTACCTAACACTTGTACGAAAAACAAGGCAAAGTAGGTAATCCAGGGCGACATAATCCAGTACTCTTACCATTGTTTTAGCGAGAGCGTAAACTCCTTCATTGGTTTCATAGTGCGTCTCGCTCATAAACATAATAAAAAAAAAGTACTGCATCATCACTTACCAGCAGGTATAATCGTGGTTAAACGTCTACCTAACATGAATAAAAAAAACAAAAAAACTTATCTTCCTGCGCACCATAATATTAACCTCCTAAAACGATGCAATGTCAAAACATTTCATTATTGTAATGTTTTTAATTAGCTTTTGACCTAGATGCGTAGTCAAAATATCAATCGCTTAGTCTCAGACGCGAACGATAAGCAACTGTTTTTGTTGCACTAGTAACAAAGAGTCACAGAGAGAGAAAACTACACTACGCTACTGAGCGTTACATCCGCATCTTGGCTACGTGCACTCAGTTTAAATCCTTGGCCGCTCTAGAACTATGTCACAGTGACAACTAGTCAGAGATAGTAGTACTACAACACTTTATTGTACAAAAAATATAGAAAAGTACACAAAACACAAGACAATCAGCCTCCGTAGCCTAGTTGGTAGTGACCCTGCCTACGAAGCTGGAGGTTCCGGTTCGAATCACAGCGAGGGCATTATTTGTGTATTTATTTATCACAATGATTTGTACCTTGGTCATAGCTGTCTATGTATTTAAGTCCTGTCTGTATGTATATATCGTCCCCTGGTACCCACATCACAAGCCTTAATTGAGCTTACCGTGGGACTAGGTTGATTTGTGTAAGATGTCCCAAGATATTTATTTATTATTATTTATAATCGTACAAAGGCGAGCTTATCCCTGTAAGGGATCTCTTCCAGCTAACCTTAGACCAGAGATTTCTTACAATTTGCTTTATTAGCGTCTCTTTGACATAGTTCTTGACAGGAATCGGATAACGGTTTTTGTCCATACAAAAGAACGATTCGAATTCCGTTCGTTTTCAAAATAATTAATATACATATACATACTAATTCAAAAATACTTTGTTAATAATTATATAAAATGTTGAAAACTACATAAAAAGTGTAAAACATTTTAAAATATTTAGCTATTTCGAGGTTTTTATAAAAAAACCGGTTACGATCCCTGGTTCCTGCGTAGATTAGTGTTCCAATATGCCTGTACTCTGTTCTACGTATTAGCAATACTCAACAGACATATGGTAAGGGTATTCGCTCTCAGGCTTTCTACTTAGAATGCCTCCTAACGTGTTCGGGCCAATTTGTTTTGAAAACTTCTCCGGGGCTCGAGTCTGGCTTGAAAGCATAAAGTGTTAAAACAGTACGACAAATTGGCTTGTACCTGTGTGAACAAGTTAGGAAGCTATGAAATAAAACTGTTTACATGAATTACATCGTGTATTAAATGTAACTACCTACATCCAGACGTTTCGTGGTTTCGGTGCAGAACACGAATCGTGTAAATTGTTTGAAACGTCGGGATGTAAATTATTATCATCATCATATCAGCCGAAAGACGTCCACTGCTGAACATAGGCCTCCCCAAAGATTGCCACAATGACCGGTCCTGTGCCACCCGCATAGTTAAATTTAATTAATGTATGCGATATAATCCGTTAAAACAGTTTTATTTCATCAGTAATCAATTTGAAATAAAAATTAGTAGCTTAAGTTCACTATTTTTTCTTTGTTTTCATACGAGTTTAAACAGCTATTGAAAATGATGGGAGAATGACTTTATTTAAAATAGATCTTAAAAAAATAAGAAGGCTGAAAAGCATCGCGCTGCACCAATGTTGCATTCCTGAGAATTATGAATTAATGTTCATAGATAGGTCGCATGGTGACGGCAAGGCAGTAAGACTACAATTGTCACTATCCAACTTTTCCCGTGGGTGTCCTAAGAGTCGACTAAGAGGCAGTATTTTTGACTATAAACTTATTGAAGATTGATGATGGTGGACACACTACTGCGATAGCCAATCTGGTTGCTCAGCATGGCGTTTATAGGCCTAATGCGTCTATATGCATAGTTATTAGGTAGGAGAGTCTTATGTCCAGCAGTGAACTAAATTAGGATGTTGATGTATTATGTTTAATTATTTATAGACTGTCTGTCATTTTCAGCGCGCTACAATGGAAACTGTCACTGACTATTATTTGATAAAAGATTGATTATGGGCAGCAGCGTCATCATAGTGGACACATTACTGCGATCGCCAATCCAAGCGGATAGGCGATCGCAATCCAAACGCATTCGCAAATCGCAATCGCAAACCGCAATGTCGGGATTGTCGGGCAAGCGCCCAGCGTGGCGATTATGGGTATTTGCCTCTTAATGCGTTTATACGCATAGTTAATAGGAGAGGCCTACGTCCAGCATTTGACTATCATAGGCTAATGATGATGATGACAATTGATCTCTATATCTACCTCCAACAAAAACTTTACCTTCACTGAAATGGGCAACCGTTTCTCCATATCAGTTTCCGCTATTCAAAAAGTACATACTGTTTTCAACCCATTTACTGCGGGAAGGCGCCATAGCTAGCGGCTTACGATATTACTTCAGCAATTAGGTAGCTTCGGATACGTGGAACTCACTGTTCGAATGGAGGTTACTAGTCGAGCCGTAGGTGTTGATATTGCTTTTCTTCGTCATACATCGTAAGTCTTATAAATATAATTAAACGGTTAAACTCACGTATATTTAGTCACTCCTCGCAACTTTCGGGGAGCCTAGGGTACTTAGACAAGTTGCCAATCGTTGCTTAATCGTCAATCGTAAACGAAAGGCAGCTAGCTGTCTTTGTCGCACTAATATGAAAGAGTGACAGAGAGGGAAAACTACGATGCGCTACTAAGCGTTAGCGATTGGCAACTTGGCTAAGCATCTAGATCTCCATTACCAAGCACGAGTCAGTGTGTTGCCAGTGATTACTTACAGATCTGAAACGTGGTCGTTCACTATGGGACTCATTAGGAGGCTCAGAGTCACTCAACGAGCGATGGAGTGGGCAATGCTCGGGGTTTCTCTGCGAGATCGCATCAGGAATGACGAGATCCGCAGAAGAACGAAAGTGACTGACATAGCCCGAAGAATCGCCAGGTTGAAGTGGCAGTGGGCTGGCCATATTGCCCGGAGGACCGATGACCGATGGGGTCGGCGTGTTCTCGAGTGGCGACCACGCACTGGACGGCGCAGCGTGGGAAGGCCCCCCACAAGATGGAGCGACGACCTGGTAAAGGTTGCGGGTGTCCAATGGATGCGGACAGCTCACGACCGATCTTTGTGGAACTCTCTGGGGGAGGCCTATGTCCAGCACTGGACGTCAATTGGCTGATGATGATGATGATGATGAAGCACGAGTCACGACGTTGCAAGTCGCTTGGCGTGAACGCGGCTCAGTTCACGCTAAGCGACTCGCGACGCGTAGGTATACTGAGTACTGTAAGTCTTCGATGGAATATAAGGTAAGGTGGACCCATTAAGAGGGTCCTCGTCCGGAGTACCCTCGGCCAAAACACACACGCGTAGTACGCGTCGGGCTCGAAACATGTCGAGCAATCATCGACTTAAATACGTGAGTAACCTGGTTTGATAATATTTTAATATGGGTCGAAAAATGTCGAGCAATCATCGACTTAAATACGTGAGTTACCCGGTTTGATAATACTTATTTTAATATGTTTGAGTCTCACGTTAGTTATAATTCTAAAATTATCATGAATTATGTTTACGGAATGGTTTGACAAGACACGTGTAAACAATTAGTAATACTACCAAATACCTTACCTAGTATCTAAAATTAACATGTTCCATTATAACTTAGATATTAAACCCACACATGCGTCACAGACTCCACACATATCACAAACACAACACACGCACATATAATCACGCAGGTATCGAATTAGGGATCCGTTCGATCTCCAATTAACATTTAACCGTCGTGTAGGTCCGCCCACGGCTGCTACGCACAGTGGGCACAAATAGGGAAAAGTGGAACATTTTTGGTTTCATTAAGTAATGTTTGTCAGCCTCCGTAGCCTACTCGGTAGTGGCCCTGCCTACGAAGATGGAGGTTCCGGGTTCAAATCACGGCGAGGGCAGTATTTGTGTAGGTATTTATTTATCACAAATATGTGTTCCTTGGTCATGGGTGTCTATGTATTTAATTTTTGATATGTATCTATCTATTATACAGGGTGGTCCAAACCTTGACCTCAAAAATTTTTTTTTATATTCCTCACGTCATGAGCTATCAGAATATACCCCATGTATGTTAGCCGATTTTTTGTAGTTTTCGAGTTATGAATTTTTGAAAAATTTTTTTTAGCAATTCTGGTATGAAGAAATTTATTAATAAAAAAAAACATAATATTTTCTTCGGTTACCGCGAGGATCACTCATGAAATAAAACTATGAAAACGGATAAACTCGCGTATATTAACTAATTTTAACTTCATTCCGACGTTTCGAACACTTTACAGGGTTCGTGGTCTGCGGATCGAGTCATCCGCAGACCACGAACCCTGTAAAGTGTTCGAAACGTCGGAATGAAGTTAAAATTAGTTAATATACGCGAGTTTATCCGTTTTCATAGTTATATTTCAAAAAAAAAAACTTTTGGATTTTTTAACTAGTTTCTTTTTGTAAAAGTAATACTAAAAATAAAGCATTTACTGACAAAAAAATTAGCGTCCTCACTTTGATACCAGTAGGATAAAAAATACCAAATTCAAAATTTTACGTTAAAAACGCATCAAATTAGCATTAATGTACGTAAATAAAAAAAATAAAACATATCCCAAGGATGTTTGGTAATATGAAGACTGCCCTAGACCTTAAACCTTCGTAAAAGCAAAAAAAAAGTGATACTTAATAATGAGGATTTTTCGGAGTAGTCGGTTAAATAAACTTAAAAAAAAGCTTCTAAATTTTTTATTTAAAAATAAAGTAAAATTTCGCCTGTTTTGTTGTTGTTATCCATAAACAAAGACAGAAAATAACACGAAAACTCAATTTGTGTAGTTATTCAAGAAATTTTTTACTACTTTAAAATTTTAAGTTTTTTTAAGTTTATTTGACAGACTACTCCGAAAAATCCTCATCATTAAGTATCACTTTTTATTTGCTTTTACGAAGGCTCAAGGTCTAGGGCGGTCTTTAGAATACGAAAATTCCTTGGGATATTTTTTATTTTTTTATTTACGTACATTAATGCTATTTTGATGCGTTTTTAGCGTAAATTTTTGAATTTGATATTTTTTTATCCTTCTTATATCAAATTGAGGACGCTAAATTTTTTGTCAGTAAATGCTTTATTTTTAGTAATACTCTTACAAAAAGAAACTAGTTAAAAAACCCAAAAGTTTTTTTTTTATTAATAAATTTCTTCATTCCAGAATTTCTCCAAAAAAGTTTTTCAAAAATTCATAACTCGAAAACTACAAAAAATCGGCTAACATACATGGGGTATATTCTGATAGCTAATGACGTGAGGAATCTAAAAAAAAATTTTTGACGTCAAGGTTTGGACCACCCTGTATATATCGTCGCTTGGTACTCACATCACAAGCCTTAATTGAGCTTACCGTGGGCTTAGATCGACTTACAAAGCTAACTGGTGGGTGTTCCCTAAAGTGAAAATGCCCAGCTGTGATAAACACATAAATAGTCTGCCCTTACCAGGTTACAAACTTTCTCTTCACTGATACACATCGTACAAATATTCTATGATATGCAAGATATAAGGTACCTTTGGAACTACTACAATTATGATAGCAAATTTTATCTCATTTATATTAATACATTCCGTCGATATCCTTTACAGTGTTACCCGTTGACTACAAACGCTACAAAGGGGTCAAAACACCGGGATGTAATTACTGCCAAGTTATTGTGTCACCTAAATCTACAATTTTTTTTTCTTGAGTAACTTAAATTAATTTCCATTTTGTTTTATGTATATACACAAGGAATCTATTTTTTAAATTTAATTCATTATTTTTGTCATGACGCATTGGTTTTAAATTGTAATGTCATATGAAACTTTTAATAAATAAATAATAAATACGAGTAATATACCTACGTAATCTTAACCGATTCCACAGTTTTAAAATATTTTTTTTTTTATTTCGCAGCGCGACTAGGAATCAAGGACTGGAATAGTTATTTTACAAAACCTTGAAATAGCCCAATTCCTTAAAATGTTTTGTACTTTTTATGTACCTACTATTCAATATTTTAAGTAATTTACAATAACATAATATCTTTAAATTACTCCATTAACTTAGAATTAATATACCGAAGAACGAAAAAGAACCGTTCTTTTTGTATGAAAAAAATATCGGTTTCGGTCTCTGCTAGTAATAATACCGTGCGAAACCACTGTGCAGGACGAGTTAGCGGAGGTATTTACGCGTTCCCTGGGGATTTTAAACGTTGCTGGATCCAGCATCCGTGTTTATCGTCTATTACCGGGACGAGCATGCATTTTCACAGCAACATTGTCACTGGAACTATGCTTTAAAGATCAGGAAATCTCTCAGGGATGATTACGCTTTTATCTTTTTAATGAGATCGCTTACGATGGTAGATTTTACGATATAAATAAAGAAATATCTTGGTACATCTTATATAAATCAACCTAGTCCCACGGTAAGCTCGATTAAGGCTTGTGATGTGGGTACTAGGCGACCGATATTAATATAATAGATATATACTTAAATACATAGACATCCATGAGCAAGAACAAATATTTGTGGTAAATAAATACACAAATAATGCCCTCGCCGGGATCCGAACCCGGAACCTCCAGCTTCGTAGGCAGGGTCACTACCAACTGGGCTACGGAGGCTGCAAATGTATGTACGACTTATAATATGGTTTCCTCATGAATGCCATTGTCAGAACGAGACCAAATTAAAAAGACACCAATCGGTGAGAAGCTTACAAATAAAATAAATAGTGGCTTAAGGTTGTACCTTCGAAACATGAAGTACAGATGTCGCTAGTGATTAGCTTCACAATATTCACTAAATTCGCTATGATCGACGGAAAGTCGCCTGGTGTAATTGGAAGCACGTTGGACCGTCAATCCAGAGGAAGCGGGTTCGAATCCCGTAACAACCAGTCTTTCGCAGTTGATTTTTTCTATGTTAAGCACATCTGTTACGACATTGTGAAAAAAATAATCAGCAAAATCGGCTCACCCAGTCGGATGTCCAAACCACAGAATAAGTAATAGTACTACATACAGAAAGGCCACGACCACCCCCGCACCAATTCGAATTACCCCACCCCACTCGGCCGCCGGATGACGTTTGCCGGTATGCGTCGGTAGGCAAGACGGAAGATGGCTGGCATTTATTGTTGGATTGCGCGTGTACAGACACCCGTACGCACACATAGGCACGGACAAATGTCAGATTGAGTTTTTGTATGCCGTGTCCACCCTGTGGTTCAAACATAAAAAAAACATACGGCCGAATCGAGAACCTCAGACAGTCCCAGTCTGTGGCGTCACTCAAGAACAGTCTGAAAAAAATGTGGCTCTCCGACATTTTGTGAATTGGTGAGCATTATATTTATTGATGTGTAGTACGAGTATATGTACGTATATGTATTTAATATTTTAATTATAATATGTGTATTGGATGTATGAGTTTATGTTAAGTAGTTAGTATAATAACAGTTAAGTTTTTGGTATTACTCAAATATATTCTCCACTGTACACGGTATGTTTGCCTATCTTTTGCTTCATATAGACGACTCCTTTGCTCAAAGGTTAACTGGAAGAGATCCCTTACAGGGATAAGTTCGCCTTTGTACCTGAAAAATTCTTTGTAAAAATGTGTATTTTTGCCTGTATTTTGTGTACAATAAAGAATTTACATACATACATACCTCTTTTGAAGTCGGTTGATAAATAACAGAAAACTACCAGAGAACAATTCACCACAAATATTTATTTTACGATCACGTACGCTCCCGGTAATGTTGTATTTTCCATTACGTTACCTGTCGGAACTATCTGAAGGTAACTTCGTTACATCTCCTGTAACGCTATATCAGCACTTAGCGTCAGGCCCAATCCACTTACCTACTTATCCCAAATCTGTGGCGTTTGCTGGAAATGTATCAAAGGGAAAACGTTAGTAGTATATAATCGTGTGTATTATCTTTTTAATCTCTATAAGTACACTATAAGTTGAGTTACGTAGCCTAATTCGATAGTGGCCTTGCTTCCAAAGCTGTCTGCTGATAATCGTGGATTCAAAATAATGTTTAAAAAAATGTAAAGTGTCTATTTCAAATAAGATACATGGTAATATCCCCCTACCTAAAATCATAATTATACAGAGTGTTACGAAAAATTATACAGAAAAACATGAATCTATTAATGATTTTGAACAACTTTTTCTGTGGGTCAAATAAACTCAAGAAAAAAAATGACACTTCCATTGTTGTTCCATAGAAATGGGTTAAAAAGTTTGACCAAAATTTTAGTTAGTAAGTAAGAATGAGATACGCGATGTGACACGAAGAAGTCGAATAAATTTAACAACGTATTTCTGTGTAAGAAGCAATATTACATGAACCCATGTCGAAATATGACTTTTTTCGTGAGGGTGCGACAGTTTCAACTGAATGCAAATATTTTTTTTATGTACGAAAACATCAAAACATTACCAAGTTTCGACCTGATTTCACGTTCACATTTTTTGCTTCTTCGATTATTCAGTTTCCTCGTGTTACACCATGTATAATTATTAGAGACCTAATATAATTGGTTTTCCAGTATATTAAAGACGCTTTGTGGATAAATATTTTGATAACTGAATTCCTTTTTGCCGAGATCAACTTCAAATAATGGCTATTTGGCATAAGTCTTTGAAAGCCCGGAACAAATTATTGAATATGTTCTCTGTTCATTCCGGGTCGTTCCATTTAATTGTGTACTTAAACAACCAATATAGGGGATGAACGTTACATAACAGACAAGGACGTCTGAAATGTTTGTCCCAAACGTTGGTTCAAATATTGGATTAAGCGTTTGCATTTCAAGGATTTATGTCAAAGGCAGGACCTCCCAATGTCGGTGAACGAGCAATAAGTAGCGATTGAAGAGATTTTTTAATTTCTCACCGGTAATGTGAATAGCTAGCGATCAACTATGAAAAAATATCTGTCACTTTTACTAGTTACTTAGTATTTAGGGTTGCCAGAAGTACCGTAATATAAAGTATTGTACTGTATTTTATCTCTATCTATTTTATTATTTACTAGCGGCCCGCCCCGGCTTCGCACGGGTGCTATACATTCATATAAACCTTCCTCTTGAATTACTCTACCTATAAAAATCTCATCAAAATCCGTTCCGTAGTTTGAAAGATTTAAGTGTACAAACATAGGGACAGAAAAAGTGACTTTATTAACCGACTTCAAAAAGGAGGAGGTTTACAATTCGACGAAATCTTTTTTTTTTTTAATGTATGTTCCCCGATTGCTCGAAGACGCGTGGACCGATTTGGAAAATTCTTTTTTTGTTTGAAAGGGTATACCTTCTAGTTGGTCCCATTGTCGTCCGGTCCAGATCTGATGATGGGATCCTGGAGAAATCGAGGGAACTCTTCAAATGTTGTAGGCACACATGACATTTTTCATTTATTTTCGAAAGCCAATCAAGTATTTGCGTCTAGTAATGAACGTCTTAAGTCGGTGAGCTGATGATGGAAGGTACAACTCCTTAGAGATTAGGAGTTGGGCAATAATTCTTTAAATATAACACGTTTCATGGTTTTTGGAAGCTATTCCAGTATTTGCCTTTAGGTGGTCATAGGCTCATGTTGGTGAGCTAATGATGGAAGGTACAACTCCTTAACGATTAGGAGTTAGAGGATAATTCCTTAAATATAACATATTGCATGTATTTTGGAAGCTATTCAAGTATTTGCCTTTAGGTGGTCATAGGCTCATGTTGGTGAGCTGATGATGGAAGGTACAACTCCTTAGCGATTAGGAGTTGGGCAATAATTCTTTAAATATAACACGTTTCATGGTTTTTGGAAGCTATTCAAGTATTTGCCTTTAGGTGGTCATAGGCTCATGTTGGTGAGCTGATGATGGAAGGTACAACTCCTTAGCGATTAGGAGTTGGGCAATAATTCTTTAAATATAACACGTTTCATGGTTTTTGGAAGCTTTTCTAGTATTTGCCTTTAGGTGGTCATAGGCTCATGTTGGTGAGCTGATGATGGAAGGTACAACTCCTTAACGATTAGGAGTTAGAGGATAATTCTTTAAATATAACATATTACATGTATTTTGGAAGCTATTCAAGTATTTGCCTTTAGGTGGTCATAGGCTCATGTAGCTGATGATGGAAGGTACAACTCCTTAGCGATTAGGAGTTGGGCAATAATTCTTTAAATATAACAAGTTTCATGGTTATTGGAAGCTATTCAAGTATTTGCCTTTAGGTGGTCATAGGCTCATGTTGGTGAGCTGATGATGGAAGGTACAACTCCTTAGCGATTAGGAGTTGGGCAATAATTCTTTAAATATAACACGTTTCATGGTTTTTGGAAGCTATTCCAGTATTTGCCTTTAGGTGGTCATAGGCTCATGTTGGTGAGCTGATGATGGAAGGTACAACTCCTTAACGATTAAGAGTTAGAGGATAATTCTTTAAATATAACATATTACATGTATTTTGGAAGCTATTCAAGTATTTGCCTTTAGATGGTCATAGGCTCATGTTGGTGAGCTGATGATGGAAGGTACAACTCCTTAGCGATTAGGAGTTGGGCAATAATTCTTTAAATACAACATATTTCATGTTTTTTTAAGCTATTCGAGTATTTGCCTTTAGGTGGTCATAGGCTCATGTTGGTGAGCTGATGATGGAAGGTACAACTCCTTAGCGATTAGGAGTTGGGGGATAATTCTCACTAAGCGGAATACTAACTCAAGTCATTAAAAGCCCCCGCCTACGGGGTCGGGCTTCTAACACTCTCGTTGGTAATACCGTACTTACCTCCCTAGATGCACAATGTACTTTTACTGAACCTATTTTATATTTATACTATACTAAAAAGCAAAAAATAAAATATTTTAAAAATAAAAATTAAACCGCCTTCAAAAATACGCTGGAACTAAAAAGTGCAAAATAATTTTGGTTCCTACCACTTAGGATTTCCTACCCAAACCTTTAAACCTTTTACCCTATTCATTGAAATAAAATATGATTCCTAGGTACCCCACTGATCTCAGTGAAGTCGGTGCCAAGACACAGAACAACAACAACTATATAATATTACGTACACACTTCATAATATTAATAATATTTTGATTTAATTTATAATATTTTGAAGAGTATTTCTTAACCCTAAAATAATAACTAACCCTAAAATATGAGTGTGATGTAGCCTGTGGACGTATTTGTCTTGGCACCGACTTCACTGAGATCAGTGGGGTACCTAGGAATCATATTTTATTTCAATGAATAGGGTAAAAGGTTTAAAGGTTTGGGTAGGAAATCCTAAGTGGTAGGAACCAAAATTATTTTGCACTTTTTAGTTCCAGCGTATTTTTGAAGGCGGTTTAATTTTTATTTTTAAAATATTTTATTTTATACTACATTTATGTAGTGATGAGACATGCGTCTCAAAGTATGCTAAGATAGTTTATTTCGAACTTAATTGAAAACTTAACTTTTAGAGCTAATAATCTCCTATTATCCTCCAGATGTTGTGATGACAGCAGTAAGAATACATTTTTAACCATCTCCTACTCTTCTTTCGGGTATCGTGTGAGTCGGCTAAGGGATTGAAGTGTCAGTGACCATTTTATTTATCGAAGATTGGTGATGGGCAGTAGCATCATTATAGTGGGCACACTACTGCGATCGCCAACCCACTTGCCCATGGGCATTTACATCCTTATG
This sequence comes from Thaumatotibia leucotreta, assembly GCA_025490895.1. Classification (NCBI taxonomy): domain Eukaryota; kingdom Metazoa; phylum Arthropoda; class Insecta; order Lepidoptera; family Tortricidae; genus Thaumatotibia; species Thaumatotibia leucotreta. The sequence goes on along the minus strand of JALPQI010004447.1, from coordinate 19,477 downwards.
CGTCCAAACGTTTAGGTAATAGGAGAGGGCTTTGTTCAGCAGTGGACTGATTTTAGGCTTGTGTGTCTACGTCCGTTTTTTAAGTGAGGAAACAGTCGATAATTTATCGCCACAGAATACATACACGTTTAAACAAATAATGACTCTTGCTACAATACTATTAACTTCAAATTCCCACAGCACAACGCTAAATGACACGTAGAAGGTCGCTCTCTTTCTATCGCGTAACTTGCCTCGTCTAAAAAATAAGGTTGCTTCCTTTTAAAAAAATATATATGTAATCCTAATATTTTATTCCTACCTCTTTTATTGTTCATTGTTATTATCAAATCTCTGACGGCGACGAACAACATTCGCGAGTGCGCGACATGCGTCACCGCTTGCCTGAAGCCCTACTGATGTACTCCCCGGGGTGGCACTGACAGTTCGAATCAAATGCGCTAGTTAGATAGGCCTGGGTGCTTAGACAAGTTGCCAATCGCTAACGCTTAACCGTCAATCGTAAACGAAAGGCAGCTAACTGTCTTTGTCGCACTAATACGAAAGAGTGACAGAGAGGGAAAACTACGATACGCTACTAAGCGTTAGCGATTGGCAACTTGGCTAAGCATATTTACTGGTTTCGCTTACTAACCTTTGGTAGGACCATCGACCAGTGCCAAATGTTTGCGCAGATAGCCATAGCTCATTTGTAGAGGGTTTATAGCCCGCGCACCTCTTACGCGTAATCTTTATGTGCGTATAAAACGCAACACTAAATGCCCGTCTTAAATAAATTGAGTACATTCCATCCGACAACGGTAGCCATTAAGTTAAAAACGAGGCGCACCTATAGCGCCGCACTGAATCATAATGACAGAATTCCATATAGGTTTATTGGCGCTTAAGACGTTTTTGTTACACAGTTAATATAGGCAGAACGACCAAAATGTTATGGTGGAAAATGCGAAATGTTCCAATGAATTAATGGGTATCATTTAGGTACTCTGGTTGTGTGGGCAGGTTTGACAAAAACGGAAACAATGATAATGCTTTAGGTACGTTTTCAGATGAGTTATTAGGTGTATTTTGTTTTGTGGGGTTATTAAATCTAGCTGAATAACCGTGTTGAAGAGGCTTTTGTTAAATAATTGAAATTTAAGCTCATTGCGTTTGAAGAAAAAATATGGGGAGCATTTTTCGTGTTACTAATTATGCATAACCTCCCGTATTTATTTATTCACAAATACTATGCAGTGTAATTATGAGTACATGTTAAGAATTACAATATCCAGTCGTGTGACGTGGTAATACGACGTAGCAGTCTTATATTTGTCACCACACCAAATCTTTCCGTGGACACCCATTATTGTAATAGTCTACTAATATTGCAGTAATATTCGTTTTTCGAAGATTGATAATGGGCAACAGCAGCACCATAGTGGACGCACTACTGAGTATACTTTGTGATATGTGGTGATTATGGGTATTTACCTCTTAATGTGTCAATAGTAACGCATAGTTGATAGAAGCTTACCTACGTCCGCCAGTGGACTGTGAGAGGCCGATAATGTGATGTGTGATTTATATGCCGTGCGGTGACGGCAGCAAGAATACATTTGTCACCAACCCCACTTTTCCCGCGGATGTCGTAAGAGTCGACTAAGGGATTGAAGTATCACTAACCATATTTTTATTTGATTGATGATGGGCAGCAGCGTCATCATATTGGACACATGACTGCGATCGCCAACCCGCTTGCCCAGTGTGGCGATTATGGGCATTTACCTCCTAATGCGTCTATACATGCATTGTTGTTGTCAATGCAGCTAGAACTCCGAATGAATATTGTTCGTTGCTACGTATGGTCTGTTCTCCTGTACGGGGCGGAGACATGGACACTAACACAGGCCAGTATGAAAAAACTGGAGGCTTTCGAAATGTGGGTCTACCGCAGAATGCATAAGATATCATGGACCGACCGAATAAGTAATGCCAGAGTACTGGAGTTAATGGAGAAGAAATTGGAATTGGTTAACAACATCAAGAAAAACAAACTTCAGTATTTCGGGCATATCATGCGGGGCCCCAAGTACGAGACCCTCCGGCTAATACTTCAAGGGAAGATTCGTGGGGGTAGGAGCGCCGGTCCAAGAAGGCACTCTTGGTTGAGAAATCTTCGTGACTGGTTCAGTTCTAGCACTCGTGGATTATTCCGTAATGCAGTCAATAAAGTTAAAATAGCCATGATGTTGTCCAACCTTCGTTAGAAGAGGAACCAGAAGAAGAAGATGCATTGTTAATAGGAGAGGCCTACGTCTAGCAGTGGACTGAGAGAGGCCGATAATTTGTGGGGTGTGATTTATTCAATATGAGTACCTACATAATTAAAAGCACCAATAATAATAATCTAAGACAATATGGGCGTGATAATAGATATTTTTGGGCTCAGTAACCTAGCATGACCTTTCGTAAAAAGGAAAGTGAATTCAGGTCTAATCCCGGCCATCTATTTGTGCTAAGATCATGAATATTCATATGACGAGTACCTATCTAAGTATGACTTTATACAGGGCGTCCCAAAGTTATGGGACATGAAGGGGAAGTACCTTAAATATCGTAGATAGGATATTTTGCTGAAAGAAGACTTTATTTTATATTGAAAAATAAAAAAACCAAAAAAATTGCTGTTTCTAGGCATAGAACCTACTTTAATTCCAAAACATTTTTTTCTAATTTTATAATGTCATTTGAAAGAATGGATAAAAAATAACATTTTTTTTAAGAAACATAGTATCTAAAACTAAAAGATTAACCAAACAAGTTTCGTTCAAATATCGAAAAAAATTGTAGTTGGTTCGATTTCCGGGTGAAGCAATTAATTTTTTGAAAAACTTTGAATGCCGAATTACGGAATTTTAAAAATAACATTAAGTCTTCTTTCAGAAAAATACACTATCTACGATATTTAAGGTACTTCCCCTTCATGTCCCATAACTTTGAGACTCCCTCAAGTACGTAGAATTATAGTTTTGTATCATTTGGGATCAAACCAGTAAGTACATTTGTTTCAAATACATATATAGAATTCATACATTAGGCAGCTGCTTTAAGTATTATGTTTGGAAATAATCCCAACAGATTTTGTTTCAAACTGTATTTTTTGTACAAATTTACTTTCAGGCTAATCCTCGTCTTTAAGACGTATTATTTGAAATGCTAAAGTAGTTTCCATGCCTGTCTGCTACCCTTTTTTTGCTACAATTATTGGAACGATATCCTAAAATTTAACACAAAAATAATTGGAGTCTTAGGAAAGGGTGTAGAATTGTTTTTGTTCGCAAAAACTGAATTGTACGCAGTAGGGTAGTAAAGTAAAATTATCGTTTGTGTCATTGACCTCACCCGAAAAGTGATGCTGCTGAGTTTTAACCCAAAGTCAATATTTCCGCGCATGTTGAAGAAGCCAATTATAGAATTCCGGTCCATTATAATACCTAATAATTGTGAAACAAACGTGGGCGTTAGTAAACTTATTCAATTGTTCTGCCGTAGAGAAATTACAAAACGTACAGAGTGTTCAAGTAATACAAAAGACTTATCGATTTAGTGGTATCATCATAGGTACCTACAGTACGGTAAGGTTCTATACAAATTATATATACTCTTCTAGTTTTGCTGGTGGTAGAACCTCGCGCAGGGTCCGCCCGGATAGCTACCACCGTCTTACCCATTAACCTGCCGCTAAATAGCTGTCTTTGCACTGCTGTGTTTCGGTTTGGGGGTAGGATAGCCGATGTAATTACTGGCATAGATAGAGGCAATCCATCTAAGTCGTCAGAGTAGGCAGCGCATGGGCCTCAGCTCCTGCTTTCTATCAGGTGGGCTGAGAGCTCAGTTGTCTACTTTCGTCAAGTAAAAAAAAACGAATAATAACTTCAAAACTTAGAAAGTTATTAACTTATAATTTATCAATAACGAGTTTTATTTTGCTTACAATGGACCTCATACGGAGGCTCAAAGTCACCGAAAGGGTGATGCATGGAGAGAGGGCTATCCTGGGAGTATCTTTGCGGAATCGTATTAGAAATGAGATCATCCGCAGAAGAACCAAAGTAACCGATATATAGCTTTCCGAATCGTTAAACTGAAGTGGCAGTGGGCAGGGCACATCGCATGTGGAACCGATGGCCGTTGGGGCGGAAAGGTTCTCGAGTGGCGGCCACGTACTGGAAGGCGCAGCAAGGGTAGGCCCCCCACAAGATGAACTGATGACCTGGTGAAGGTCGCAGGAGTCCGCTGAATGCCGGTGGCGCAGAGGACCGGTAATTGTGGCAATATTAGGGGGAGGCCTGTTTTCAGCAAGTGGACTTATTTCGGCTTATATAATTATGATATTTTTTTTAATCATGTATAACTGGTATAACACTTCATAGTTCCACCTAATTCCGCCAATCTTAGTAACGCACCCCCGCCTTGGCGCAAAGGCCACGTGCAAAAGGGTTGAACCTTCTCGTTTGCCGCGCAAGACTCTTTGCAGTGAAGTTGCCGACCCATACCATTGTCAGCCTCCGTAGCCTACTAGGTCACTACCAACTAAGCTGCTCCCGGCTCCCTGCCTACGAAACTGGAGGTTCCGGATTTGAATCCCACCAAGGGAATTATTTGTGTATTTATTTATGACAAATATTTTTTTCCTTGGTCGTAGGCTATCTATGTATATTTGAATATCTGTATGCATAATAATTAAATATATCTATAACGAGTGTATAATATATATATATATATTATATGTAAATCGTCGCATGGTACTCACATCACAAGCCTTGATTGAGCGTAACGTGAGACTAATTCGGAGTCTATATTAATTCGCATAATTTATTACGCATACTTCAAATTGGCATAGCGTTGTTAAGCATACTATTTAAGTGGCATAAGCATAATTTCGCATAATGTATTTACGTATAACGTAAACTACCATAACGATGATTTGGAATAATTAGGATGAGCATAATACTAATTGGTATACTTAATGAAAGGTATAAAATATAATAGATAAAATAATAATGACCAATCATAGATTGCGTAGCGAAACCGATGCTATATACCTAATATTTTTGCCAAGATACTGTCGATTAGTACGTATTAATTATATTATTATATACTATATATTGCTAAAATACTCGTATACGCCCGTATTAAATAGATACACACTCTGTACTGTGCGCCTCATGCGCCTACCAAGATGTGATTTCTTTACTAATAAAATTGATTATTAAATAACTAATGTTTTATTTATTGATTGTATCTGACGTGTTCATTAGGATGTGTAGGAGATATCGACGAAAGCTAGGCTTCAACTTCGCTTCGTCGCTCCTGCTTATTAGTCTTTTGAACTTACCGTTACTGTCTTGGTTTTACCCTGATCTGCCTCATTCGCTTGATTTCTAAGTTTATGCTAATCCATATTAGGACGAATAAAGTTATATTTAATAATGTCTGCTTATTAGTCTTTTGGAGTATAGCCCTCTACGGCTGCGAAACTTGGACTATGACCCAGAGAGACAGAGAGAGACTACAAGCTTTCGAAATGTGGTGTTGGCGGAAGATGGAAAAAATCAGTTGGACAGAAAAGAAAAGCAATGAGGATGTTCTGAATATAGTCCGGGAAAAAAGATCCTTGCTGGAAACTATTGAAAACAGGAGAGGAAGAATGTTGGGTCATCTCATACGACACGATGAATATATAAAAACTATTATAGAGGGAAAAATAGAAGGAAAAAGGAAAAGAGGAAGACCTAGGAGGACTTATATGGACCAAGTAAAAGAAAAGTTAAATGTTTCATCATATCAACAGGTCAAAGGAAAAGCTGAATGTAGAATAAGATGGAAATTACTCCACCGACAAGAGCCTAGCTCTTAAATTGGATGTTGGATGATGATGATTAGTCTTTTGAACTTAACGTTACTGTCTTGGTTTACCCTAATCTGCCTCATTCGCTTGATTTCTAAATTTATGCTAATCCATATTAGGACGAATAAAGTTATATTTAATAATGTTATGCATATTTCAATTATGCATAATCATTAATATGCGTATTAAGCATTATGGAATTTTATTATTTTGCCTATTCAATATTATGCTTAATTATTTATGCCAAATCAGTTATGCGAATTCATATTAGAACTATTAATATTAGGCATATTAAAGGGGACCCACTAAGTCGACTTGTGAAAGATGTCCCAAGATGTACATATTTATTTATTTACTTATGCTTCGTTTAAAATACAGCTCGAAGCTTGACACGTTGTCTTGTGGCATTGATCCCAAATTCTTCCATAAATATAACAGCTAGGTAAATGATGATAGTAACAAATTCCAATACTCAATTTTGTACAAACGCTGAGTTTAAACGAACTTATCAGACTAATTCTGTTGACACAAACTGTTTAAACAGCTACTTAAGGGCCTACCACGAAAAACGATAGACGTAGAACCCATAGTTGCGAATCTGTATGAAAACGTGAAAGGGAAATAAAACCTCGATCGTGGTTTTGTTAACCAAAACATACTTCTTCTTCTTCATCAGCGTGTGTTCGCCCACCGTTGGGCAAACGCCTCTCCAACTTGCTTCCACACAGCGCGGTTGTTTGTTTTCCTCTTTGAAACTGACCCTGCTATCTCCCTTATGTCACCAAAACATACACACATCATTAAATTCAAATACTTTTTTGTAATAAAACACACGTCAAAAAAAATATACAAAATTAAAATACCTAATTACAATAATAAAAATAATAAAAAATTAGCTTATATTACTCCACTGGAGGACAACGGTCTCTCCTTAGCCTATCCGTATGGACGTATTAGGAGGTAAATGCCCATAATCGCCACGTTGGGCAAGCAAGTAGGCGATCCTACTAGAGTATCCACTATGATACATGATGATGCTCCCATCATCAATCTTCGATAAATAAATGGTCAGTGATACTTCAATCCCTTAGCAGATTCTTACGACACTCACGGAAAGAGTTGGGGTGGTGACAAATGTATTCTTAGCGCTGGTGGCCTAGCGGTAAAACGCACGGCTGCTACGCAGCGGTCATGAGTTCGATCCCCGGCTCGTACCAATGAGTTTTTTTTACAAAAAACTTATGTATGAAATATCATTTGATGTTCACAAGAGCTTTACGGTGAAGTAAAACATCGTGAGGAAATCTGCATACACCTGCGAAGAAATTCAAGGGTGTATGTGAAGTCCCTAACTAGTACAGGGCTAGCGTTGGGACCACGCAAAATAGGTACGTTGATGTCGAGTTCCGGAACAAAAACAGTGTATTCTTACTCTCGTCACCACATGACGACGCTTTTGGTAAGCCCCGTGGCTTAATTAAAATCAGACTAGACAGAATCAATGATTAAAACTTAAAAGTTACACAAAACTTCAAACTTACACACGCAAGTCTTAAGTCGAAAACTTTCGGGCGCTGTTTGTGTTTTTCGTATGATTGTGGGGTGCAGTGGTTGAATAAGGGGGAGGGGAGTTTGTGCACTGTAACCTTCTCTGATTACATGTTGGAAGACAAACACGAAACACGACTTTGTTAGCGATCCTTTAGACTTTATAATTTTGTGATAACAACTATCTCTTTTGCTCTGGTCTTGTGTTTGAGTTATCGAAACAACTAGTCTTATATTACAAATAACGCTTTTTGATGAACACTTTTTTTGTGATGAAGGTAGACAACTGAGCTCTCAGCCCATCTGTTGGAAAAAGTAACTGAAGCCCATGGACAAAGTGATCAAAAAATCGCCTATGCGCTGCCTACCCTGAGGACTTAGATGGATTGCCTCTATCTAAGCCAGTAATTACACCAGCTATCTTACCCCCAAACCAAAACACAATAGTGCAAACACTGCTATTTAGCGGCAGGTTATCGGGTAAGACAGTAGTAGCTATCCGGGCGGACCCTGCACGAGGTCCTACCACCACCTTGATGTTCGTCATATCAAGACGACGTCGATTAAAACCTATCCTGAGAATCACTCGAAAGGGACAATTATAGTTATTTATATTAAGTTTCAAGACGCAGTGTTTGAAGACGAAAGTCTTTAATCAGTGTGTGTTGCCAGTGATGACATACGGTACTGAAACGTGGCCGCTTACAATGGGTCTCATAAGAAGGCTCAAAGTCGCCCAAAGGGCAATGGAGAGGGCTATGCTAGGAGTCTCTCTGCGTGATCGGATTAAAACTGAGACCATCCGCAGCAGAACCAAAGTAACCGAAATAGCTCTCCGAATCGCTAAACTGAAGTGGCAGTGGGCGGGGCACATAGCGCGTAGAACCGATGGCCGTTGGGGCGGGAAGGTTCTTGAGTGGCGGCCACGTACCGGAAGGCGTAGCGTGGGTAGGCCCCCCACAAGGTGGACCGATGGGGTGCGCCAAAGTATTTATAAAATTGCAACTTAGATTATTGGAACTCCGAAATTTTTTCTTATACAATTTAACTTCATAATAATCGGTATTTAGAATAATCTTTGTTCATAATCATCATCACATAGAATTATTTATGTTCATAATATTGTTTTTCATACATATTTTTAGTACTAACTTTTATGTTTATATAATTTTTCACTATACTTATTTTATGCTATATATTCTAATGTTATAGGTATTTATTTTTATCTGTACTGGTTTTATGTATGAATTATTTTTGTTTAATTAAATATAAATCGTACTATTACTGTAAACTAGCTACCTGCACAAATCAGGTTGTGGCAGAGTAGGTACTGTACTAAACGGGTTCCCTGTAAACTTTTTTTGTCCGAAACGCTTAGGACATAACAGACTTGGTATAATCTATTTTGGCATCAACTTAATGAGACAGAAACATCACTTGGCTTAAATAACAATATTTCGAATATTATTTTGTCCGAAACTATCTTGGCATATCATTAATTACGCCGAGTGTTATAAGACAGAAATTAGATTTGCATTTTTTTTTGGGCATGTAGCCACATGTTCGAAACTTGCCTTTTTCGTCAGGCAGAATTTGTTGTGAGGGTGAAAATTTCTACAGTGAGCGAGCAAAGCGAGCGAACAAAACCTTCCGGGGCAGGTCCGACTCGGATAGGTTAGGTTAGAAGACTAAGGCGGGAGCTTTGCTCCCGCCTTAGTCTTCGAGGTTTTTTTTTTAGCAACCTAGAAAGTACTCAGCTCAGTAACACAGTAAGTAACGTATAGAATATTACTACTACCTCGATTATATTGAGAGGTTGTAAGTATTCCTTCTCTGTTATGCTAAAACAAACTATGCCGATACTTTTTATGCACATCCAGATTATGCCTCATCATAAATAGGAGCATCGAAATTATGCTCGAATAATATTCGAACAACTCGAAATCTACCATAAAGAAATATGCTAAAGTTGAGTACCTATGTCACAACAGTTTCTGCACAAAGCCCATTATGACTACATAGTTTATGTTATTCATAAAAGAATTATACCACAACAGAGTGAACCTAATGGGAAAATGTTTATAAATAAATAATTTTATGAGTATAGATTAATCTACTTGACGACTTTAGGAGGATAAAATTTCGAAATAAAAATCGTTATGAACATTGTAGGTAGAAGTATAATTTTTAGTAAGAAAAAAAGTATGAGAAAAATTTTTCGGAGTAATGATGATTATGAGTAAAAAACGGTATTAGTAAAAATATTCGAAGAAAAAATTGTATAAGTGCCAATATGGACCCGGACCGATGACCTGGTGAAGGTCGCAGGAGTCCGCTGGATGCGGGTGGCGCAGGACCGGTCATTGTGGCAATCTTTGGGGGAGGCCTATGTTCAGCAGTGGACGTCTTTCGGCTGATATGATGATGATGATGATATTAAGTTTTATGTGCTGTTTGTTATCCAATAAATACATAATAAATACTTAGCTGATTTCTAGTTTAAGAGACGTTTATGAACAATAACAACCTTGTTATTGTGTTTAATTTAAAACATTTTTAAAATGAGCGCAAATCTGATTTACTTCAGTGTATCGTTATTTTAATTACATACTGCACTAACGCACCGATTCATACATAATTAAATTTGTTATTTTAATCTGCTTGTCATTTTCGTCTAATTGTTTTGAAGTTTAAATTGGTTCATTTAAATAACATTTAAATAAATTGACTGCGATTAGTATAAATAGTGACAATTAATTTTATGTTTAATTATAAAGGGATATAATGTAACTGTTGATACAAATACAACGATAATGTACTACAAAATTGTATATAACATGATCAATATCGCTACAAAGAAACTAACATTTCTTTTTTCTTTTCAGGTAAGTGAAAACTATTGTCCAAAATAACGGCATCAGTGTGTTACCATCATCAGGGAAAGCATGTCTTGTGATTGACAGCAACACGCGGCTTTCTCGCGGCTGTCTGTGTCATTCTAACCAATACATTCTGAAAGAGTCAGGTAGCCGCGAGAAGGCCGCGTGTTGCTATCCAATCACAAGATTTGCTAAGGCCGGATGAAGGCTTTTATTGAAAGTAAACTGTGAGTATTATTTGATTTAATTTTGTTAGTTTTCAGCCTCCGTAGCCTAACTAGTTCTACAAGCTAGACTGAGGCTTACTTGGTTAATGCAACGATATATTGTATTTGTTAATTGTAGTGTTAAGTGCAAATAAATACACAGTGATCGGAACTATGGGTGAACCTTAACAAAACCACAAATTTGACATGTGGGAACACTTTTGCCAAGAAAAATAGGAATATTTTTGATAAATTTGTGTTAAATATGAAACGTTTTACTGCTGATGATATCGCTAAAACTATACGTAACATGAAGAGGGGCAAGTCTCCCGGATGGGATGGCTTAAGTTTGGAACATATTGTGCATGCGGGCCCTGATATCTATAGAGTACTGGCGATTTTGTACAATCTTTGTGTTAACTTCGGCTATTTGCCGCATGATATGATGAAGACGGTGGTGGTTCCAATACCCAAAAACAAAACCAAGGATCTTTCGAACCATAATAACTATAGGCCGATCTCACTTGGTACGATTGTGGGAAAGATTCTTGAGCGCTTACTACATCCAGACCTGAAAAGGAATCTAGACATAGACGACGCTCAGTTTGGTTTTCGCCCAGGACTCTCAACGGATACAGCCATATTTAGTTTAAAAGCTACAGTCGAGTACTACAAAAAACGAGATACTTCTGTTTACGCATGCTTCCTTGACCTAAGCAAAGCTTTTGACTTAGTAAACTATGATTTACTATGGCAAAAGCTACATGGATCAAGCGTTCCTAGCAGTACCGTGAACTTGTTGAGATTCTGGTACGAAAACCAAATTAATACAGTAAGATGGGGCGACGCGACATCTAACGAATATAGGTTAGAATGCGGTGTACGCCAGGGAGGCCTGACCTCTCCGGATCTTTTCAGCCTATATGTCAACGATTTGCTCGTGGAGCTGAGAAGCACCAAGGTAGGATGCCATATCGGTTCCACCTGCATGAGCAACTTTAGCTATGCCGATGATATGGTGCTTCTCAGTCCCTCGATCAGCGGTCTCAGAAAACTCTTAGGTGTTTGCGAGAGGTACGCTTATAACCACGGCCTCAAATATAATGTAAGCAAGACCGAGATGTTGGTTTTTAAGGCAGGACGGGGTCCGGAGAGTGTCCCGCCAGTATACTTAAATGGAGCGCCGGTAGTGAGGGTAGGGCAGTTCAGGTACTTAGGGCACATTGTCACTGAGGACCTCACTGATGACGGCGACATAGAGCGCGAACGAAGGGCACTTGCTGTACGGTGTAATATGCTTGCGCGCAGATTCGCTCGGTGTAGTGATACCGTGAAGAGGACACTGTATGGAGCATTTTGCCAATCTTTCTATACATGTCAACTCTGGGTGAACTACACCAGGCGGTCATGGAACAGGATAAGAGTGCAATATAATGATGCATATCGCACTCTTATGAAATATCCTAGATATAGTAGCGCGTCAGGCATGTTCGCTGAGGCTAGAATCCCTGATTTCTTCGCGATAATTAGATCACGTGTTGCCGGTTTCTGGGAGCGTCTCCAAAGAGCTGATAACGAAATACTCAGAACGCTTTCCGAGTGCCTGGACTGTCCTATATTGAAGCACTGGCAGTGTGTGCACCGTGACGGGAACCGTAAGTAGTTGTAAGCACTTTACAGTCTTTACACGCTTACATACACCATGTTTTAACTTTAATTTTATATTGTACACCATTTTATTTTATTTATTTTGTATTTTAATCATTTTGTTTTATATACACTTTTTTCTGTAATGTATTTTGTCATATGGGTGTATGCCTGAAATAAATATATATTATTATTATTATTATCTCTTTATTTCTCATGTCTCTTAGGCTAGGCTTTTTATAACAATATTTATAAAATTAAAATATAATACAACATACAAAAACAATACAAAACACATAAATACTTTATAAAAAACCTAACCTAGGGTGCCGCCGGCAACGGGGCGGGCCCAAGCTGCCGGTGGTTAGGGCTGCAGGGAGAGGAACCGCCGGACTATGCGCGCCGTGTCCAGGATTACCGCCTTCTGCATCTGACCCCTGACCCAACCACCTAGCGAGAGCCTCTTGAGGTGTTGATCGAGACTCTTCGCTATGAGACCGTTCGCAGAAACAACTATCGGTACAATGATCGCCGAATCAACCTCCCACATGTCGGTTACCTCGTGAGCCAAGTCAAGGTACTTACTGGCTTTGTCCTTCTCGGCCTTCACGAGGTTCTCGTCATGGGGGATGGTGATGTCGATGAGCATTGCCCGGCGTTGGGATCGATCTATCAGCACGATATCAGGCTTATTGGCTACAATAGTCCTGTCCGTGATGATAGATCGATCCCAATAGAGCGTGGCACGACCATTTTCGAGAACTGCCGCAGGTGTGTACTTATAGTACGGCACTTCGAAGCCCACAAGGCCGTATTGAAGAGCAAGCTGCTGGTGTATAATCCTGGCTACGAGGTTGTGTCTGTGCAAGTACTCGGTGTTAACAATCTGAGAACAACCGGAAATAATATGCCTGAGTGACTCACCGGGACGGCGGCATGCCCGACAAATGTCGACCGTACCGTCCTTCAGGATATATTTCCGGTAGTTATTCGTCATGATAACCTCGTCAGCAATTGCACAGGCAAAACCCTCGGTTTCTCCGAAGAGGTCCCCGAATCGTAGCCAGTTCACCGACACGAGCAGATCCACATCAGGTCCCGTGAGGGCCTTGTAGAACCGCCCGTGTAGCTCCTTGCTCTTCCATACCGCCTTGCGGTCCTCGGTGCTTAGTACCACAGGTTTGCGCCAGTTCTCTTTTGCCAAGGAGAGCGGGGTGAGGTTCCGATCTACTGCCACCACATCTCGATGCATCCCGCACTCATTGTTAAGGAAATAGTTTCTAAGATTGTACACCTCGCGGTTGTGGAGGTTTTTGGCATTTAGGAAGCCGCGGCCCCCACATTTCCGCGGGATGTACAATCTCATAACTGATGAGCGCGGGTGTAGCATTCGATGTGTGGTGAGCAGTGTACGGACCCTTCGATCTAGGGCGTCCAGCTCGGTCTGAGTCCACCTTAGTACGCCAAAGGAGTACATGAGTATGGGCATTACCCAGGCGTTGAAGGCGCGCACTTTGTTGCCTCCAGACAAAAGACTGTTAAGTACTTTTGTGAGCCGGCTGAAAAAGCGTTCCTTCACCGCCTGTCTAATTCCCATATCTTCAATACCCAAAGACTGTGACATACCAAGGTATTTATAGGTTTCTGCTTCCGAGATAGATCTGAACGTCATTGTCTCAGAAAGCTGTAAATTTGTTGAATTTACTACTTTCCCCCGCTGCACATGCATAACCGCACACTTATCGACACCAAACTCCATTTTGATGGCACTACTGAAAACTTCTGTTGTTCGCAGTAGCTCCAACAAGTCTTGGCTATTTGGCGCAAATAATTTGAGATCATCCATGTACAGAAGGTGAGAAATGACTTCACCCTCTCTCCGAAGCCGGCAACCTAGTCCTGAATCCTTCAGCAGGGTGCTGAGGGGATTCAGAGCTAGGCAGAACCATAAGGGACTCAGACTGTCACCCTGGAATATTCCTCGCTCGATCCTTATAAAGTCCTGCGGACCAGAGGGGCCATCACCACCTCCTGGTTGACGAAGGACTGTGGTCCACTGCCCCATACACGCGCCGAGAAAGGATCTTAAAGTTGCATTAACTTTGTACAGCTCCAAGACCCTTCCCAACCATGAATGAGGCACCGAATCATAGGCCTTCTTGTAGTCAATCCAAGCAGCGGAGAGGGCCCCTCTGTTACGCCGGACTTGCTGGCAAATGGTCATGTCGATGAGGAGGAGCTCTTTAGTACCACGGGACCCAACCCTACATCCATTTTGAGCAGGAGCCAAAACATTGTTCGCAACAATGTGCGTGTTAATTTTTACTCTCAAAATGGATGTAAGGAGCTTGTACAGTGTGGGCAAGCACGTGATGGGTCGATAGTTCTTCGCTTCCGTGGTACTACCGGACTTGTAGAGCAGGAAGGTTACTCCAGTTGTTAAGGAAGGTGGCAGGGAACCGAGCTCGAGGGCTTGTTGGAATTGCGTTGCCAATCGTGAGTGCGAGCATCGAAACCATTTTAGCCAGAAGTTGTGCAATCCATCCGGCCCAGGACTTTTCCAGTTCTGAGTCGTGCGGATAGCACAACTTACGTCATCGGGGCTGATGGTAACTGCCCCCATAGGTTCGATGGTCTCGCATTCACGTTCGACAACGGTCATCCATTCACCCTCGGTGTGTCCGACGGGCGCTGACCAGATACTACGCCAGAAATCACTCATAGCGGTAGCATCCGGTAACCGCGCGTCGGACACACGGTAGTCGGTTTCCTCCCACTTTCGGTAAACCTTCCTTTGGTCACTCTGGAAAAGGCGATTCTGCTGGAATCGATTCACACGCTCTCTGTAGCGGCGAATACGGTTTGCCCATGCATAAACCTTCTGCTTCAGAAAGTCGATGCGCTCTGTGAGGTTGGCCATGTAGTCGCGGGGTGCAATACCCGTTCCCGCGAACGCCTGGTTCACAAAGCGCATTACTCGAAGGCGGTTGTTACCCCCCCTGAAGCAGATCAGCTTTGCAATGAGAGTCCTAAACGAGTCGATACGACGCTCGATCCGCACCTGCCATGCGGGGTCACCTCCGGCGGTCCTAGGTGCACGGTCAGCGTCCGGAAACTTGACTCGAGCAACACGGCACGCCGCGATGGCCCCGCAGTACATGATCGAGTGCGTATCTTCCAAATCTTTACTGGATCGTATATACGGCTCCAGTAAAGCGTTCAGGGCTCCCATCAACGCCAGATTGCGCCTATTCATGGGTAAACGTGGTAATCGTGGCCTAGAGTCGGGTGTGAAGCGATGCTGCATAATCGCCTCTTCCAGAGTCCTCCTCAATTGCTCATTGTCTGAAGTACTCACACTCAGGTTCGTATCGTCATCCCCGTCGGCACTGGGATCAACCCGCGGTGCCCTCGGTGCCAGGTCGGGTGCCAGCACCGGATCCGGCGACATGGCGGGCGGGTCCCGCGCCGAAGCGGAGGCCGCACGAACAGGGAGAGCCTCCAGGCGAAGCCGATCAAGTGTCGAGTCATCCAGCCGCTTTAATCGTTGGATGACTCGCACTTGATCCGATAATCGCTGCGCAGTCACATTTATAGTTGGTTCAAGGGCCTGAAACAGAGGAAGCATCCGGACACGATACGCGGATAGATTAGTTCCTCCCTCTGTAGCCCCATAGTAGGCGCGCATGACGTTCTCGTTCATGGATTGAGACCATTGCATGCGTCGCACTACACCACCGGCAGCGGGAGCCGTGGGCGGGGCAGCATGTCCCGCGGGCCCCAAGCGTGCCGGCAGCGGTGGCCGTCCGCGCCGCGCAGGTGGTCGTGGCGGCGGCGGCGGCGGTCCGCACTCGTCGCTCGACTCGCTGGTGTCGGGTGCAGTGGCGAATTCTTCACCCGACGACGATTCCGAAGAGGAGGAGGAGGACGAGGCGGAAGATGGTGGTGGGCGTGCGGATTGTGTGGACGCTTGACTCCGTGTTTTGCTTCTAGTTAGCATGATTTTCTGTTATATTTTCACTTGATGTATATTAGCGAGTAGGTACATGATTAGTCATTAGCGGTATCACTTGTACCGCTAAAATTGTACAAAGATGGAGTATATCAGCCAATAAATACATTTTTTATCAAAATAACAGAAAATTTTCTAAAAAAACACGTCTGACGTTGACAGCGTCAATCAATTATTATTATTATTATTAAATTGTATTGTTTGTCTCGGAATCATGAACATACAAAGTTTGGGTGTGTAGATATGTATATTTTATAGATGTGACAGACAAGTTTTGTTAAAGTTTTGAACCCAAAGTTCCGACCACTAAATTAATAATAGGTTTC
Organism: Thaumatotibia leucotreta; assembly: GCA_025490895.1. Taxonomy (NCBI): domain Eukaryota; kingdom Metazoa; phylum Arthropoda; class Insecta; order Lepidoptera; family Tortricidae; genus Thaumatotibia; species Thaumatotibia leucotreta. The sequence goes on along the minus strand of JALPQI010004447.1, from coordinate 2,966 downwards.
TTTACAATCGAAATTCTACCCGAACACGTTAAGTAAAAAACTGCTTTTATTGAAGAACCTGTGGAAAAAACTCTTGAGGAAACTTTATGTGACAAAAATAACACACTCGTAAAGAGCCCACTAGGCTACCCCAGTCCACCTAGTGTTTGAACAGCCGAAGTCGACCGTTTTTTCCGGCTGTCGAGTGGAAACTCCATTGAGAATTTAATTTTGTGCTCGCCCCTTGAAGGAATTCCTAAGCGGAGTCGTAATAATTCAACAACAAGTTTCCTACTTCGTTGCCGCATTGAGAGAGGCCAGTTACTGGCTCGAGTAAGCTGGGATTAATATTTGTGACGCTAGTAACTTGTGCAAGTCTAACACTGGCAAGAACTGCCACACGATCTCGTACAATTTGGTATCTTTAAACCTAGAAACTGTAGGCTTATGAGATCATAGCGTAAAATTTGCAAAGGTCTGGTTGACGTGATTTGAGATAGAAGAGCTGTTTTTTTTCCTCGCTTAACGTATCAATAATTTGTATATTCTAATCAGGTTATCTAATTATTTTAAATAAGTATCTTCAATTAATATCAAATCAATAATCCAAATGTGCATACTTGCATAGGTATTTAAACAGATTACCAAAAGAGTTATATTGCAGCGTTTTATTCACTACATGAAAGCAATCATGTATTTATAAATAATTTCAGAACGTTCGCAATAACGAGAGCAGTAATAATTTGAAAAGTAAATACATTTTGAAATAAGCACTATTAATAGTGAAAACAGATCAAGTTGAACAACGGATCATTAAATTTCAATGAATGAGTTTGCGTGTTGCCAACAAGGGCACTCATTATTGAAATAGAGCAATTATAATGAATACTTTCAGTATATTTAATGTCGATTTGTTTAATTTAATACGTTTAGTTAATAGTCACAAGAACATCGCTTTTGTAACGCAATTGCAACGACTTTCATTTGAAATCGACATTTCAATGTTTTTATTGGATATTAGGCTAAGGTCCTCGAATGGAGGCACCATGGCAAAGACGTCTGCCCCAAGATGGACACATACGACCTTATGAAGATCACCGAAGACGGAGGTTGAAATAGGAGGAATATTATGTTTAGCAGTGGATATCTTATGGCGGAAATGATGGTCATACTTAGGGAAAAAATGAAACTAAAGAATCAGTAGCCTTTAGTTTCAAGTATTGGTAACATTAAGTTTTACTCGATACGTAAAGCAGGTCATCGCGCTCGCTCCAACATGTCAGTGCGAGCGCGATAGAATGTATTACGTATCGAGTGAAACCTTACATGTCCTTTACTTTCCGATTCATGGGCGGAAGTCAATATGTAGGAAGCGAATTAATAGATAATGCAGAAAAAACATATATGCCCACTAAATAACAAAGGTAGTGACAATTATCGTGTGGGTGAAGTGGATTGCCATTGGTTGCCATTGGTTGAGTGTATTTGTAATAATATACAGTGTGTAAATCTAATACGGGCGATCAATTAAACCACGCATAGGATTCATTAGTTTAATCATGGATTACAAGGTTTTTTAAAAGTTACTCTTAATTATGACCCTACAGATTTTTTTTAAGATTATCTGAGCAGCAGTGTAGGTACGAACATTTGATATGGCAGTTATGTCATCTGCTTTTGAAATTAGCTGTCAACGAGTGCTTAACTCGCGTATGTTGCTCTACATTGCGCGCCGAATTATTTTGTATGGAAAATTTTGTTGCTCTAATTTTAAGTAAAAGTTATTTGAATGTACTTAATATGTCGTAAACTAACACCCGTTAAGAGCTTCGCCCGTATTAGACTTACACCCTGTATATGTCAAACAACATTTGACTAACCTCTCCGCTAATATCGCTGTGTCTCTTTTGTTTACACGAGAGCGCTTATCTGTTGTTCGTTTCTGTAGCCAGCTCATAGCTTACTCGCGGTGAAACCAGTGCCTTATGCCAGCCCAAGTGAAGTATCTAAACGCAGCACAGACCATAACTTTGCGCGAAACCAATAAGTTGTTTTCCAGTTCCAAAGAGTTGTTCGTCTGCCGTCCAAATTGCGATTTGTATCGGCGCAATAAATTACCATTTCTTCCGCTAACGAACAATTAATATCAACCCTACCCCGGTTTGTTTACGACGCATTTTCGCTCCAACTAAACGGGTTACAAGTAGGTTCATTTGCAAAATCCAACTTAGTAATTGAACCGGTTGTACTAGGAAATCGTGTTGAAATTACACTTGAATTTCAGCAGTGAATTGCGGAGGTATTTTTAACTTTGAGTTTGAAATTGCTGGAGTTGCGGGTCGTATGGAAACTATGCTGAAGAGATTTTTGTACCAGAATATTCTACAGTCACGTATAATCCGACTTTTGACAACCTCTGTAGTTCAACCGAAAGTCGGCCCGCCTGCGAAACGGGTTTAAGTCCCGGTGAGAGCATCTCTTGTTCGATCATAAAATTGAGCTTACCATGAGACAAGGTTGATTTCTTTTAAAATGTTCCATTTTTATATTTCATCCATAATTACGAGTATACTGCTAGACTTCCTTGCCTATTTTTATAGATTCTTCAAGAATTATAATTACGTTTTGCATCATAACTAAACTAGTTTATAATAATTATATTTTATTGTTCTTTAACAACCACTCACTAAACAAACAAATTCATAAATAACACCAATACAAGAAAATCTCCATGAAGATTGTGAATTTTATACTTTTAACAGGAATACTTGAAAATGTTTCAATTCGGTTGACGATTCTCAGAAATGTCGTGTTACATACATACAAATAAATAATTTTCGAATTTAGGACCTCCTCCTTTTTTGAAGTCTGTTAATAATCGGCCAAAAGAAACCCAAAGCCCAAAGGTTAAATACGACCGAAGGCCAACTACGCTGTAACTATAACCGTAGATTTGGCGCTCATTCGCAATCTGCAAGGCACAATCG
>JALPQI010004446.1:0-74498 GCA_025490895.1 Thaumatotibia leucotreta | reverse complement strand
GTTTCAAAGTGAATTGTGCAAAATGGGGAAGACGCTGGTAGGTAAAACTCATGTCATGTAATAAAATAAGATGTGTAGATTGTTTTTCTGTTAATAAAGTTACTAAAAGCCTATTATTAACGGAGTTATTGTCTTCCAGAATGTTACCCAGCCATGTAGCAGCCGGTCATTGTAAACTTTGCCCATCGCCAAAAACGTCCTAGGGTTGTCACCTCGTTGTATTTACCAGCCTTTGCGAATAAAAGAGGTTATTGTTTTATAAACGAATATTTACATCGTACTTTTGTTTTTATTCTTTTTACACTACGAGTAACTATTATCAACAGACTTTAATGTTAAAAGGAAAGTGTTGTCAATTCGTGTGTATTATTATCTCTCTTTGATCACGGGCCTATAAATCCCGGTCTTTTGATAGGCTTGCGCGGGGATACAGATCCAACACGTAGAGGCCCTTTGGAGAAATTTGCTGTGTTTTACATCTGCTGCAACCCATTCACGGTCACAAAAATAGATATCCGTGAACCGGTCCCAGCAGGCATATAGAGGCTATTGGAGATAATATGGAAAAGACTAGTGGGTTATGGTGATGAAGGTTGGATGGATGATTGGTAGGAGGTAGTACTTACCTAAAATTATAGGTAAGAATTATTATACTTACATTGATTAGGTACGTTTCTTTTAATATATGAACAAGAGTTGATGTTGATTTATTTGAAATTTAACATTAACATGTTAATAATTGTTAATTGATATCAAGAATCTTTTTATTGTTTTCAATTACTCATAGTACCCAAGCATTCTTCTATTCATCATCATCATCAGCCAATTGACGTCCACTGCTGGACATAGGCCTCCCCCAGAGAGTTCCACAAAGATCGGTCGTGGGCTGTCCGCATCCATTGGACACCCGCAACCCTTTACCAGGTCGTCGCTCCATCTTGTGGGGGGCCTTCCCACGCTGCACCGTCCAGTGCGTGGTCGCCACTCGAGAACACGCCGACCCCACCGTTCATCGGTCCTCCGGGCAATATGGCTAGCCCACTGCCACTTCAACCTGGCGATTCTTCGGGCTATGTCAGTCACTTTCGTTATTCTGCGGATCTCGTCAATCCTGATGCGATCTCGCAGAGAAACCCCGAGCATTGCCCTCTCCATCGCTCGTTGAGTGACTTTGAGCCTCCTAATGAGTCCCATAGTGAACGACCACGTTTCAGATCCGTAAGTAATCACTGGCAACACACACTGGTCGAAGACTTTCGACTTGAGACACTGCGGTATATTGGACGAGAAGATTTTGCGTAGTCTCCCGAATGCCGCCCAACCCAGTCTGATTCGACAATTGATCTCCTTCTCGAAGTTGGACTTACCCAGCTGTACTGTTTGTCCCAGGTATACATATTCGTCAACAACTTCGAGTGTAGAGTTTCTAACTTTCACTGGAGTTGGTATCACATGGACGTTCGACATGATCTTCGTTTTGTCCATGTTCATCTTAAGACCAACATCTTCAGAGACTCTACTGAGATCATCGAGCATAGTACTTAAGTCCTCCATGGTCTCAGCCATGACTACTATATCGTCGGCAAACCGAAGGCGAGTGATGTACTCGCCATTGATGTTAATGCCAAATCCCCTCCAGACCAGAACCTTGAAAACATCTTCCAGTGCAGCGGTGAATAATTTAGGAGAGATAACATCTCCTTGTCTTACTCCTCGCTGCAATGGAATTGGTTTCGAGTTCCGGTCCTGGAGGCGAACTGACATATTGGCGTTTTCGTACAGGCACTTCAACACTTCGATGTACCGGTAGTCTACTTGGCACCGCTGGAGAGACTGTAGTACAGCCCACGTCTCAATCGAATCAAAGGCCTTTTTGTAGTCCACAATCGCTAAGCAGAGGGACAAGTTATACTCCTCGGTCTTCTGTATAACTTGACGGAGCGTGTGTATGTGGTATACGGTGCTGAAGCCTTTTCTGAAACCGGCTTGTTCAGGAGGCTGGAAGTCGTCGAGCCTGCGTGTGAGACGGTTTGTGATGACTCTCGAAAACAACTTATAGACATGGCTCAGAAGTGTGATGGGTCTGTAATTTTTTCAACAGGGTGTTGTCACCCTTTTTGAAGAACAACACCACCACACCTCTGTTCCATGCCTTTGGCGTTTTGCCTCTAAAGATGACGGAATCAAACAGCTTTTGAAGGGCCCTAAGAACTGGTTTCCCACCCGCCTTCAGGAGTTCGGCTGTTATTCCGTCATCGCCTGGTGGCCTTATTGTTTTTGAGTTGTTTGAGAGCCATCCTAATCTCGTACAGGCTGACGTCCGGTATATCTTCGGTATAGTGTCGAGTCAATTTAGCTCGTGGGTCGTTAGCTAAATTGGAGATGGGTCTTCGTGTTGATGTGTACACTGTACAGCTGTCCGTAAAAGCTCTCTATCTCACTCAAAAGCTCAGGTTTTGATGAAACGTGTCTTCTATTATTCAATATTAATAAAAAATTATCATCATAAGCCCTTAACGCTTTACACAAATTAACTCAAAAGTGACAACCCTAACACTTTTGAAATCTCGGGTGCCGTTTGTATGGGAAAGGGAAAAAACTGCCAGGTAACATTGCCCACTTGATTTATTCAAAAATTTACACGGTTATCGCTGAGCTGTTTACAGGAAACGGTAGGATTGCCCGTAAACTATGTGTGATTCTTGTTTCAAAGCTATACGAGCTATATTTAAGTGCAAAATCGACGTGGGCAATGTTGGCCAAAAGTCCGGATAACTTTACCCGCCCTCAAAATCGCAAAAAATATAAATAAAATGATGATTTAAAAAAAATTACGAGACACAGACAACTGCACTTGATCACAATATACCTGTTAAGCCAAAAAAAGTAGTAGGCTTTCATAGTTTTTTTTTGAGTATTTCGTGTTTTTTTGAAAAAAGCGGGCAAAGATAGGGCATTTGACGGTACTTAAAAATTATACTTTTTTTTACTTTTAGGTATACACTATCTTCTACCATCCCCGACTCTCAATTTCAACTCGTCAATAATGATATATTTAGTAACTTATCGACATTAAATTAAAAAATATATATATATCATCATCGATTTCATTAGAAGAATGAAAAATTACATGTACCTACTTACCACAAACAACATAGTAAATAAACCCTCGATTACCCAAACTAGTTTGGGCAAACTTATTCGGATAATTTAAATAGGATAAGGTAAAATAAAACGACAACGTATATACAAATAACATTTAATTTACTCATAAATAATTAGAATTCTATGGAAAGAAAAAATCTGCAAGTGCACCATCGGGCCAAACCACCATTTATACATTATAATAATTTTACGAACGTGGGCAACTATCATTCTGAAATTACCCCCAAAATTTTGGGTAATTATACCCTCCTTGCCCTGGCATCCCTCGAACAATAACAAAGTCACTGAATTATTTCCCTTTTCCGAGTTAATTATGGCCCAAATGCTTTCTAATGACTAGTATTTTTATCAGTTTACATTTTAAAATGGTTTGCTAACAGTTTCATTTAGAATTAGACTGAAAAACACTATATTTACCTGCGAAAGGTTATGTCAGCAATTTTTCGCTCGTTTCTACTTTTACAGCCTAGTACTTCGCATCGCACCATATCTAGAAGATAAACACAGATGAAATTGTTCAAAATAAGCAGTGGGATCAATGATATATAAGTAAAGATACGTTATACTCTAACAAAATGAGCGAAATAAATACTTCACATCATACACCTACAATTTATTGACAGTTGACATACGCCTATCTTCATACTTCAAAATGCGTAAAAGAGATGGCAAAATACATATACTCGTATTTAATAAATAAAAAAGAGACAACTAGCATTTGACAATCGCGCGTGCATTTTTTATTGATAAACATTGTTTTCTCTTTGTTACTCTCGATCTTAAACCGCATAAGCTTGTCTTTTTCTCTAAGTCAGTCAAAATGGCGTCCTATTTATTTCCAATAAATAATAAAATTGAAAAAAATATATAATTCAGTTTAACTGCGCATGATGTGTGATGCTAAGGGCATTTTTGCATTTTATTTTGTGGTTTTCACTATTGTATAACATAAAATGACATTTTAGGGCGCAGTTCATGTGATTTGCGAGAACTCGGCAGTGGTACACACCTCTCGGTGGTCTGGGTAGGACTAAGAGCGATTGTTAGAATTATCACAATCTGAGCGCTTCAATTTTAGAGCCGGTGTAGCATATCTTTACTTATTATATCATTGAGTGGGATAAGTTGTTTGTGTCCACTTTCACATTGAAAACATTTAATTTCACTCCCATCAGACGTCAGTGACGTATTCAACGCATTTGTCTGGCACATAGATGCTAAGTGCCACACAAAAAATAGTGGCACAGTGATAAGGACGGACGATTATTGTTCCTTTTCACTTCCACTAATTAAAAGTTTAATAAGACCATCCCTTTCGTTCTTGCTATTATTATTACGTTGTCAAATCCATATTAATCCTACATTCATGACTACCTAACTACTAGGGATTGCAATCCAGCAGTGTTTTCAATCCAGCTGGATTTTTGCTGGATCGGCATCAATCCAGCTGGATCCAGCGCGGATCCAGCAGGTAGGAAAAATACAAAATAAAACGACTTTTTGCAATTAAACAGGTTAATTATCATTAATAATATATAATATAATGAAAGGGAGGATAATAACGCGCAATTTTTGTGAGCATTGTATATTAAAAAAAAACTTTAAGAAAACGTGATAATTCTAAAATAAAATAACGAAAATGTTTTTAAAGATAAAACAAATAGCTTATTAAAAATAATTACGTTATCATTCAAACTTAAAATTGTTATTGAAATCAATAGAAACACTTTTTTTTTTGAGAATTTTGAAAAGGAGATCTCAAAAAGCAGGTTTGTTTTAAGAGCAATTACTATACTCTTTATTTAAGAGTGTTGTCACCCAATCTGCTTCTAATAGGAGTGCATTGGAATCCCAATGAATATATATATATTTTTAAACAAAATGGTCAACATCACGCAAAGCTTTCTGCCCAAACTATCAACTTTACCCGCAAATAACATACCCAAGTCGTTAGTTCACCATGTGGGTGCGTTAGTTTAGTATATGAAATCATTAGGACCCGATTCTAACATAAGATTTTTTTTAAACAAGATGGAGGGGGCACGCCCCAAATCCTATTTTATGATTTCCATTGAATACAATCGATAGATATTCTTTGGTTCACCTATAGGTATTCGGTACATAATATAGTATGGCGATATATAGTGGGCGATCAACTTCATCACTCTACCGCCCCAGATCAGATTCACAAATTTTAATTACAGCAATCGGTAGGTTTTCGTTAGTTCTAACTACTTCGCCAAGACATATCGTAAGGACCCGTCTAAGTCAGCCAGAAAATAATAAATAAAAACCACAATTAATGAACACTTTAGGTATTCAGGTTAAATCTCATTGTTCGCACCCGTTTGAGATCCTAACGATTCTAATGCCTATACTAAATTCTAAGGAACATGTTAAATAGATTGACATCTATTATTTGCGGGCAAACTCACAGTTCCGTGTGGTGACGGCAGTAAGAATACATTTGTCACCACCCCAACTCCTCCTGCGGGTGTCGTAAGAGTCGACTAAGGGATTGAAGTGTCACTGATCATTATCAGATAAAAGATTGATGATGGGCAGCAGCGTCATCATAATGGAATGGACACATCACTGCGATCGCCAATCCAATTGCCCAGCGATTATGGGCATTTACCTCCTAATGCGTCTATACGCATTGTTAATAGGAGAGGCCTACGTCCAGCAGTGGACTATCATAGGCTGATGATTATGACCATACTATTGTATACCTACATCGTTAGTTCATCATGATTATACATATAATTTACGTTAGTTAAATATTTTACTGCGCTTTAAAAAGTTGAAATCCGAATTAAACATATTTTTTTTAACAAAATGGAGACGGTCTACTCACGCAAATCTTTCTGCCGAAACTATCAACTTTGCCCGAAAAATAATATACCCAAATCGTAAGTTCACCATTTTTGTGCGTTAGTTCAGTATTATGAAATCGATAGGACCCGATTAGGAGTATAGTTTTTTAAATCAAAGTGTGGCGGTCAACTTTATCACTCTACCGCCCATTAACGGAATTTACAAATTTTAATTACAGCAATCGGTAGGTATTCGTTAGTTCTAACTACTTCGCTAAGACATATCGTAAGGACCCGGACGTCGTTCACTTGAAAACTCGATTTGTTTTTTTATGAGAAAACTACTGAGATCCTAACGATTCGAACGCCTAAATGAAATATAATTATTTTGTGAGAAAGTAATGTTTAGCGAGCGAAAAGAAATGGCGATTATGGTAACGTCGCATTAGCCACGGCCGCCAAGGATTAAGCGCGAGATCGTGGAACCGTTTCAAACACGACGTAAAATAAGTTTATGTAAAGTTAATTATGCATTTTTTTGGTGACTTATTTGCGGATCCGCAGCGCTGGATCCAGCACTGGCTGCTGGATCCAGCAGACCGAAAAATGCGCTGGATCCAGCTGGATGCTGGATCCAGCAATTGCAATCCCTACTAACTACTAACCTGATCGGCTGGACATTTTGTCTTCATCGGGGTTGTACGGAGAGTCGAACCCGTTCATTTGAAATTCGTCCATCATTTCTTGAAGCGTGGAACGTTTGGACATTACTGAAAAAAACAAACAATAATATTAAGAAATATAAAATTAAGAAATTATGAACTAAAATAATTATGTAGGTTGTTGATTAAGTAAATAGATTTTTGTCGATAAGCTAATTGTTTAAATGTGTTAGTTTTTAGTAAAACGTCCCACTTTGTCGCTTACCATAAAGACGATATTTCATTGTATCTTCATAGGAATAAACTAACAAAGCGGCTTTATGGCAAACGACAAAGTGGGACGTTTCACTAAACTCACTCACAAATATTTACAAAAAAATGTTACTTGTGTTAATAATTTGGTGAAAACAAGTGGGAATAACCTTGATGGGAGAAAAATACGTAAGTTATTCTGCCTAAATACTTACGATCTAGTAGATCTGTGGATTGGTGTTTGTCCGTAACACCTAGCTGAGACGGTGTCGAAGCTTTGGCAGGCCACGAGTCCAAGCTATCCCATGACTGAAAACGCAAAATAGTGCCAACTTTATTGGCTGGACAAGTGGTATAAGTGAGACTTAGACTAAAATATCAGTTTTAGTAGAGTAGCATTCGCTACTCTAAAGCCCATATTAGATGGTGGGCGACAAGCCTCCTTCCTAATTTCACTTTGATGGTTGTCTGAGGTGGTTAACCACCGATTGCACATGAATCCAATCCAAAGATTATCATCGTAAAAACTATCAAAGGCTGGCTACTTAGTGGTCCAGAGGCTCGTTTCTCAAAAGCTTGTAACTTGTAATACAAGTGGAAGTGTCTTTTTGACACTATTCATTAGATAAAGACTTCCGATTGTATTACAAGTTACAAGCTTTCGAGAAATAGGCCCCAGGGGTCAGCCTAGAGGTCATTCGGTAAGTGCATGCGATAAGCGATAAGTGTTAAGTGTAACGAAATATTACGTGACGTATGAAAATCGTCACGTGACTTTTCTTCGCAATAGGGATGATGACTGTAGTTAAAATAAATTATTTAACATTATGCACGACATAATACACAAAGAAATTATTACTAAGATGTAGATTGCAGTAATTTTTGTACAGAACATCTATTTAATAAATAGAAAATAACTTAAAAGAGTAGGTCATTTGGCAGTACTGAAACGTGACGTCACTTTTGAGTATTTCACATGTATTTCAATAATAAAATTCCATAGTGGTGATTGTTTTGACAGTTCAAAAAAAGATGCTGATTTGACTCGCTTGTCAGTCACCTATTCGCAGTGTTGCCAGATCGTCCTAAATAGGACGGTTTTCCGTCCCTTTTTATTCCAGACCGTCCCTTCCCGGCGACCGTCCCTTTTAGGACGGTTGGGCGTCAAGAGTAAAAAAAATACAGGGTGTTTTTTTTTCGACCGTTCAAATTCTACCTAGTGAATGTGTAGGTCATACTGACCAACTTTTACTATGGGGACAAAGTCGAAATCGCGAAAAAAAAATCAGCTGTTTCATACATTTCGGCCGGCGTAATGCCGCCAATTTGTATGAAACAGCTGATTTTTTTTTCGCGATATCGACTTTGTCCCCATAGTAAAAGTTGGTGAGTATGACCTACACATTCACTACGTAGAATTTGAACGGTCGAAAAAAAAACACCCTGTATATATAATTAATTAACTAGTCAGGCTCGATAAAAATGATGTAACGAACGACGTTTTTTAGTACATTATGGCCCTTAGAAGTTTTGAAATAGGCATAAAAAGTGCACTTTTTCGCACGAGTGCTAAAAGGTAGCACCATATGTACTAAAAACTGATTTTTAAAAATCCAAGGTAATTTTCGTCCCTTTGTGGCAAAAACCGTCCCTTTTCAGATTACTCACCGTCCCAAATGGAAGATATGCGCTGGCAGCACTGCCTATTCGCCACACAACGGTTTCGACTTTCGTACCCTGTGGCCTCTCTTTCACTTTCTCAAAATCGAACGAAAGAGAGAAAATACTCGATTGCCTACATTTATTTTAATTAATTTTTGAGTGGTTGCCAAGCTGAAACATAATGCTCTCTTCGAAAATTGTAAATAAATATGGAGCGTCTGACTCTGTTACCATGTTACTCCAACTTAAGCGATCAGCAACCAAATTGTGTTCCAACATAAATATTCCGTGTGATTAGGGTAGATGGTACTATCGAGACGTCATCACGACATCACATTAGTCTTCAATGGAATAAAAAATAATTTGTATGTAGGTATAATATCTAAGTACATACAGTCAAGGGCATAAATATGTGTACACTTTTTTACTTATGTTTGGAGCATAAGGATCAAAATATGGTGTATATACAGGGTGGTCCAAACCTTGACGTCAAAAAATTTTTTTTAGGTTCCTTACGTCATGGGCTATCAGAATATACCCCATGTATGTTAGCCGATTATCTGTAGTTTTCGAGTTATGAATTTTTGAAAAATTTTTTTTGAGAAATTCTGGAATGAAGAAATTTATTAATAAAAAAAAACTGTTGCGCTTTTTAAATAGTTTCTTTTTGTAAAAGTATAACTACAAATAAACCATTTACTGACAAAAAAAATTGCGTCCTCACCTTGATACAAGTAGGATAAAAAATACCAAATTCAAAATTTTACGTTAAAAACGCATCAAAATAGCATTAATGTACGTAAATAAAAAAAAATGAAACGCGTCCCAAGGATTTTTGGTAATCTAAAGATTGCCCTAGACCTTAAACCTTCGCAAAAGCAAAAAAAAAGTGATACTTAATAATGAGGATTTTTCGGAGTAGTCGGTCAAATAAAATGAAAAAATCTTAAAATTTACAAGTAGTCAAACATTTCTTGAATAACTACACAAATTGAGTTTTCGTGGTATTTTCTGTTTTTGTTTATTGATAAGAACAAAAAAACAGACGAAAATTTACTTTATTTTTAAATTAAAAATTTAGAAGCTTTTTTTTAAATTTATTTGACCGACTACCCCGAAAAATCCTCATCATTAAGTATCACTTTTTTTTTGCTCTTACGAAGGCTCAAGGTCTAGGGCAGTCTTTAGAATACGAAAATTCCTTGAGATATGTTTTATTTTTTTATTTATGTACTTTAATGCTATTTTGATGCGTTTTAGCGTAAAATTTTGAATTTGGTCTTTTTTTATCCTACTTGTATCAAAGTGAGGACGCTAATTTTTTTTGTCAGTAAATGCTTAATTTGTAGTAATACTTTTACAAAAAGAAACTAGTTAAAAACCCAATAGTTTTTTTTTATTAATAAATTTCTTCATTCCAGAATTTCTCAAAAAAAAATTTTCAAAAATTCATAACTCGAAATATACAAAAAATCGGCTAACATACATGGGGTATATTCTGATAGCTCATGACGTGAGGAATCTAAAAAAAATTTTTTGACGTCAAGGTTTGGACCACCCTGTATATACGAGTATATACATATTTATGCCCTTGACTATCCCTATACATCATTCGTTTGATTACTTTGATTAAACTTTAATTGTAGATTTAACTTCTAGAATGACATTATTATAATATATACCTACCTACATATAAATACTAATGACACCATATTCTAAACGTCAAAAACGGCATTTTTAACGATATTCAACTTAAAATTAGATTACCTACCTACTTTTTATTGCTAAAAGTATTTAAGTACATTAATTTGCGTTAAATATGTAAATTACATCTCTACCCACATTCCTTACAAAATAACTACACTACTAAAATAATTAACATTGCATAATTATTGGCATTGAATATCAACCAACAAAACAAAACACGGCAACAAAATATTTATTACTTAGGTTTGTTAAATTGTTCTCAATGGTTATATCTAAATAGAAAGCAATACCAGTGGCCTATCCCACAAACCTTTACAAGCGTACAATTCTACAAAATTGTATAAATTCTCATACAAAAAGTTGTCAAATTTGTAGATTTGCACGTTTGTAAAATTTTGTGGTATTGGCCTCTGATGCCTGTACCCTGTATATTACCGACATATTATACGAGGTATACCTACACAATTTATTAAAAAAAACACTACGCGAATAGTTGACTAAATACACATATATTATTAAATGAAAACTTACCGATCTGGTACTCCCACTGCCACTACCATAATCGCTAAAAGCATATTTCTCCATTATTATTTGAAACTACGATATAAAGCAGCCAGATGCGCGCGCGTCCTGACTTGTCCACACCTAAAACGAGAATGGGATTCCTATTGGTCCATTTCAAACACGGTTTCAATTTACGGCTACGATTTGTTTTAACGTCGGCAAATCACAAAGGGCGTGAGCCTGTGAGAGTACTTCTCGACAAACGAAGGCGCCATAGGTCCCGCGAAAGTACAACCCGCTCAATTCGATTGCAGCTTTTGAATATTTATCAAGTTTAATTTTAAACTTTTCGAATTTTTGGATACCTTCCTAACAATACAATCACACAAAGGAAGGAAATACTTCTCAGGCAGTGGCGTAGGGATAGAACCGGCGTAGATTATTTATTTTGTCTCTTGTCTTCATTCTGAAAATACTTGTAATGAATAGCTAGCTTAATTTGCAAATTTAGTGTGTACATCGACCCCCTTAAAATTTATTGTCTGTGGTTTAGTATATTTTTCTTTGGTGGGTAGTTTTGTACTTATATTTCTTATTTTGATGGAGGTAGATCTATCAAATTTCCTCCATTGTCAGTTATCCGCAGACCACGAACCCTGTAAAGTGTTCGAAACGTCGGAATGAAGTTAAAGTTAGTTAATATACGCGAGTTTATCCGTTTTCATAGTTTTATTTCATTTAAACCTTTTGTTTTCTTTTGTATATAATATTATCATACTTTCTGACTTTCATTTTACTAATATAGGTGTCGTGTCAGGCGCACTGAGGTCTGAAATCAATGAGACGATGCTTAAAAAACAGAATCGTAAACATGTAGGTACCTTTCATTTTGACTTCGGAAATTTCACATTCAGCGATGAATTCCATGGATTTTAGAACCACGGTATGCCATTAAATGTCGTTAGCCTAATAATAATATCCTATTCCACTTAGTGTAGGTAGTGTTCTTTTCCATAATAACTAAAAATAATTAAATATCTTGGGACATGTTACACAAATCGACCTAGTCCCACGGTAAGCTCAATATTAAGGCTTGCTGTGATGTGGGTCTGGGTATCATAGATACTTAAAAATACATAGACAACCACGACTAAGGAACAAATATTTACACAAATACGTAATGCCCTCGCCTGGATTCGAATATTAATTAAAATACTCTCAATTTGTTTAGGTTATCGTTATTCATAGATAAGTACCTAGTATGTATATTAAATTGATAAGGGTTCCTTTTGTGGCCTACTTTTTAGTACGGATACGGATTTACGGAATTCTAATGAATAGGAACCTGTCAAACATAAACATTGACTGAATCGTCTGAAACTAGGTACCTACCCTAGTAGATGGACTATCGAGTACGTAGGTAATCAAATCAATCGGTTGTTCGGGATTTTCGTGTGTCCAACTTGAATCCTTCTGACAGAATATGCCACACAACAATGAAAACTATTGCTTGTCAAAAAGTATCATATTACCATAAGCTAAGATCGTGTAGTTAGTTATTTGAGTACATTTTTACGGCTTTGTTTTTTTAAACATCGTCTCATTCGTTTCAGACCTCAGTGCGCCTGACAAAACACCTACCTATACCTATTAATAAAAGGGTCCTGTTTTATAAATGTTATAGCCGTTATAGGTACTTTTTTAGGGTTCCGAACTAAAAATTACTAAATTCTCTAGGTACTTTCAACAGTTTCAACTTGTCATCGGAGGAAATCGATTCACGTAGGGTCAAGTGGTCTACAGTGGTTCACTTTTTTCCCAGAGGCCATATCTCCGGAACTATAAATGATAGGTAGTATACCGGGTGGCCCATTCAAATCGGTCAGTATGGGAAAGTCTGAAACTATAAGACATACGAAGGTTTGTTCTTAGGAAAACTGCGTTGATAAATATGAAAGAAAAAGTTTTTTTTTAAGATTTACACCATAAACACCTAGTAAAATAAATTTAAGTACGTGAAAACAATGAATACCATTCATTTTAGACATCATGTTTCTTAGAGACATTTACTGCTTAAGACCTACACAAACGATATCAGAATAGAAATAGTGTATGTTTATTTTTTTCAAAACAACCGGGTTCGATTCCCTGGCTGGGTACAGTTTATTTTTCAAATGTATGAATGCAGTTTTTCTTTTTATCAAAATCGGTGACATGGTTCCTAAGAACAAATCTTCGTATGTCTTATAGTTTCAGTCTTTCCCATACTGACCGATTTGAATGGGCCATCCTGTATACCACAAACAGTATTGTAGTAAATTTAATTTAGTTTTAGTATGTATTACTGATGTTTTATCATTAGTACGTATTAATAATAAAATATTAGTATGTATTAGGTACTGCTTTCTTCAATAAATTTGTTTTTATGAGAAGAGAGAAATGATCCACTGTGTTGGTGTTGGTTGTAACAGTGGCTCGGCTTTAATTTCACAGTGGCTCGGGGTGGTACACAGTGGATAAAATTAGAGTCATCAACAGAAATAAAACCATTTTGTGCGTATTTAAGTCAATCACTTCTATTTATAAAAATCCCTGTGGCATAGTTTGAGATTTCTGACGATAAAAAATACATCAAATAAAAATTCAACACAAAAAAACCAACCCTGTTTGTTATACGACTGTAAAAGTATTCTTACTATAATAATATCTTCTTAAGTTGAAATAAAAGAAAAAAACATTTCTTCTTTGTTTTTGTAAATTAACAATCACGTATTCATAAATGTAATAATAAAATATTTTTTCTATATTCTATTTGAAAACTTATTTCAGTGCTTCTTTCATAATTTCTTAGTACCAATATTCCGTGGCTTAGATTTCCGAGACATTCTAAAACACAAACACATGTCCGTAAACAATACGAACCTTAGAACAAATTCAAAAGAACACCAAGAATCCACAATGGGTTATATGCACCACTGTGGACCTTTTCAAACCGCGCCACTGTAGCCTTAGGCGCCGTTTCGAAAACAAAAAAAATCCCACGAAATATGTGATGCGTATTCTTCGTTAAATGTTTCACCAATGTGTTCCCAAATAGGAATAGTTTGGTGAAAAAAAAAAAGCGTGCATAATTCGCCAACAACATACTTACTAGAACATAAATACACCTTACCAAGGATGACCACTTTTCAACACTGAAACACAAAATGGTTTCTAACATAACATGCGGCACAGCCGCTATCCGTTTGGTTTGTACTTGCTCGCATGCTAAGGGCTAACGAACGACAGCGATACTGATAATTTATAGCTATCCCTTTTGAGTAAAATGCTTCCGCGCCACTGTTGT
Organism: Thaumatotibia leucotreta; assembly: GCA_025490895.1. Lineage (NCBI taxonomy): Eukaryota > Metazoa > Arthropoda > Insecta > Lepidoptera > Tortricidae > Thaumatotibia > Thaumatotibia leucotreta. Next base: position 60,384 of record JALPQI010004446.1, on the reverse strand, counting down.
TGCCCCGAGCCACTGTCTAACAAGTCACCCTAACTTTTTTGCTCTTTTCACTATGACAATAAAGGTCAAAAGGTACGCGAATACATTTCTTGTTGTACAGTCGAAGACAAAATACGGGGTATACAAAAACGTTCAAAAATATGTCCCAGTGCACTCTAATTCTGTGTAATAAGAACGTCGTCGTAACATATTTATGAACGGATTCTTTCGATACTTATTTTTGCACTTGACTGTACGTAGGGTACGCGTCACTGTCAAATTCTTCGTAGCAGTCAGAGGCCAAGTAGTTCAATTCAATACATGCACCAGCGGCACCCGGCGTCACTCGTATCTACCCAGATCAATCAAAACATTCATACTTTCAACTTACAGAGAAACCTACAGGGTTAAGTGTTTGTTTTTGGACATACTTATACTCAACACACCATACTAAATATAATGCTATACCTAAGGTATTTGACGTTGACTGTACTATAAAATAAGAAATACGTTCGTCGATCGCCCAAAGAAGTTTTGTAACTCTGAAATTACGTACCTTTGGAAAACTAGAAAAGCGTTAAGTACGTAAAAAAAGATAAAAATAGTAGGGCACAGCCTGCATGTAAATGTAAAATGTACCTATCTATAAACTGAAGGATATTAGGTATGCAAACATCGAAATGAAAACAATAGTATAACGCTAAATAAATTTTATTTCATTTATTAGTGTCCATGGAGTCATTATTCACACATTTAAATTACAATGTAAAATATATAAATAAAGTCGAATCTGTAGCAATCACATAATTATGTTAAATAGTATGTAATCTAAGTATCACGCGGCAGCAAAAGTACGACATTCAAAAGTGCATAAATTTCATTTATGAATAGGTAGCGACATAATCTAGGGTGTGAAGCTATTTGTAACTAAAGAGGTAGAGGTAGGGTTTGGTACAGCTTCACAAAACATTTTCAAAAATCATAGTATAATAGTAACTATGGTAAATGTTGTGGGTCCAATTACCTACCAACCTACCCAAGGTGTTTGTTGTCACAGAGATCGAACTCGACTGCAAAAACGAATGTTCATATGCATCTCGCCCGCATGGGGAGGGCCGGAAAAGTTAATTGTTAAAAGCGCGTGTATTGTCTATGTCTGCATATGGATTCAAAAGGTAGACGTTGATCAAAGAAAAAAAAATGTTCTGTGGTCATTGTGGTCAATAATTAACAGCTTGCCTGCATTAGTTTTATGGGTTAACCATAGGGAAATATGAAAGTTACAAAATGTATTATGCGGATAGCAAACTCGACTCATTAATTATAATAATTATGCTTTCTTGTTCTTAACTTTTGCAATGACCACAGGAACATTTACTTTTTACACCATTAAAGCCAATCAGTTTGACAGTTGCCTTCCCCATATTGATTACGATCAAGATTCTCTGCGAGCAGAGGGCCTACCGCCAACCATGTTCGAGATGTTACTTTCGGACTTGTAAATGGTAGGTATGCAAGTGTAGCAGGGAGACAATAAATCGAACGTAGTTCGCGGTGGACCTTCGGTCGGAGTGATTACCATGAGCAGGCGGCGTGAGTTTAACACACTCGCTAGCGTAGAATACTTTCTGTAGCTGTAAGTTCGCGTTAATAAAGCCGCGGCATCTCATGCTACACATAGTCATCCCACACTCACGTATGGTGGGAGCGAGAGGGATAGGAAGTAAACTATTTGTTGCGTTAAACTCATGTCGCCAGTTTATGGAAAGCATACCGATTACAATACAAACTCATGGTAACGACAATGAACGACGGCTTTACGTACGATAAGTGCCATCATATAGGAGGGACCCAATGGAGGGCAAAATTCTGTGAAACCATTATTCAATATAATAAAGGTAGTCTACATTGATTTATATATCGGAGAAATACCACATTTTCACACCATCAACTTCACGGCCTAATTAAGAAAGTGTTTAAGCAATTTGATTAGGTATCTATTATAGTATGTATATTAAACCAGAGTTTCAAGTTTCTTAAATGTTTATGTTTGTAGTTATGCTCAACATTTTCGAGTAGACTGTACAGTACAATAGTTATTTATTATACAAGGGGGCAAAGTTGTTGTTTAACTGTCGTGCCAATATTGAGACCTGAGCTAGCGAAAGATTCCAAAATTGAGCCACGAGCGTAGCGAGTGGTTCAAAAACTGGAATCTTGAGCATTGCGAAGGTCTCAAGGCACGAGAGTTGAACAAACTTTGCCGCCAAGTGTAATACAACTTTTTTCCCCTCACTATCGCGAGGAAATATGATTACAAATCTCATCCAAATGTAAATTAACTTAAAGAAACCATTTAAAACTCAATGTCGAAACGTATCGTAGAATAGAGTTACTTCTGGAATTTAAATATAGCCAATGGCTTACAAAGTCACCCATGAGAACGACCAATTTAACATGTGAGCTCCGATTGCGCATATTTACTACGGTCATACAGCTCCACTTATACTAGGCAGTTGGGGGCTATAGGAATTAGAGCAATGTCAAATTACTTTATTCACAAGTGTGTAAAAAGCGTTTTTACCCGCTCGTATTAAACGATAAACAAGCGCTTTAAGAGCTAGTGAGGGGAAAACAAATAAACAATAATGTACCCAGTTATGGTAATTAGTTTGAATTTGCGAAGCTAACATGACTCTTGCTATAGTTTATATGTAGCACCTTAAATATTATATATAGGTAACACGTTAAATAAATAGAAAATAAATTTACCGAAAACAGATTTATGTAGGTAATTTTGATGCATTCAAGATCTCGAGTTAGGTAAGAACATGCAGCCGTGTCATGAGTTGGCAAGTAAGGTTAGCGTTCACTCGATACGTAGAGACAAGTACCTAGTGCTCGCACTGTCGTACAGGCCTACTCCCGTCAAAATGGAAATTTGGAAAGTACGAGGATTTTTCTCCGTCACTCAAACGAAGGCGTCATTAGAGTGAGAGAGAGACAAATCCTCGAAATTTACAAATTTCGTTTTTCGCGGTAGGGCTGCTGAAGCGAGCGTAAAGCACTCCCTACTTTACGAATCTATTTTATAAAGGTGCATTCAAACCAAAAGAGCATTCGCTGTTCTATCCCCCGTTCTACGAAATCAACCAATCACGTTTTGTGTACCGATCGAATTTCGCACAGTGGGGGGTTAGAATAGCGAATGTTCGTTTGGTCTGAATGCACCTTATGATAAGCGCCACTGTCGTCACTTGCCAGCGCATGGTGCCTACGGCTACAATCCGAGTTCCTAGTGCGTAACTGCGTACCTTTCAAGCCTTCCTACATTATAAAACTCACAGATATTAATATTTATGGTATTTTTACGTGATTGCAACGTTAATTAAAATTACAGTGGCGGAGGAAAAGCTTTTTACCATAAGTACAAAGATATTTTTTTATTAATAATTCGTTTATTTATTACGGGGAGGCACCTATGTGTGAATTAAGATTTTACAACGATTTGCTTCCAGTCAATGAAGCTACAGCTAAAAGGCAAACTGGAGATGGTAAAAATACCTGTTAATCCCTCACTGTTACAATTTACAAATAGTACCAAATTCATATCTTTAAATCTACATATAGATTGCCTCATTTCGTAAAGAAGCATTATTTGAATGTAAAATAAACTGAATATTGATTTCAATAAGTTCAATTGACTTGTTGTAGAATGGGTTTAGGTTTGTTTCATTGGTCACAATAATAATTATATTACATACATTGTTATGTACTACCAATAACACGACATATATTCTTACACTTACACCGACATGCATAAATTAGAACCAAAACAACAAACGGTCAAATAAGTTAATAAAACAAACAAAACCAAGCAAAAACATACCTACCTATCCAAGAAATCAACTCTAAAGTAGAAACAAGAACCTAGATATTGCTATTGTATTATTATCAATACAAAGATAGAAGCAAATATCATTTTAGTCACGTTGATATTTAATACAAACGATGACGCATGACAGATAATTTTATGACATAAGCATAAATTACTATATGACTGTTTGACTTTCACTTCTACTTATATAAAACTGAATTGATTTCCACCTAGCCATCATTTGTAGGCTTAAGTGGGTTGGCGTACAGTTGCCTTCATAATAGAGCGCCAGAATGCTTAAAAATATCTGAAACTTGACTTGACTTATTATTGTTTATCATGAATTTGTCCGTGGTTGAAATTAGCGTTTACGTAACTTAATTTCTATGCAATGCTTGATTTGGTCGTATAGTCAACTTGGTACTAGGAACTCTGGGTCACATTGGCACCATATCGAGTCAAAGTGACGACGTTCTAAATCAGATCACAGGAAATCTCTTAGTACTTGTCATTTTGTCATAGCTTTAAAGTGGCCTTGTGTTTTAATTACGTACCTACTGACATATTGAACACAGTAAGTTATGTAGACGTTAGCGATTACGCCGCACTAAACTCATGATAAGGTTCAGATATTTCGGAGCCCATTGGGCGCTTCTAATATAAAAAAAATACCAAATAGGTAGATCTTTTTGCGATATTGTAAATGTCTCATAGTAGCTATACTTTACAGAACATTCAACATTATGTCCAAGGCATATAAGGATTAAAATCGTTAACACAATCATTTAGAGCCGACAATACAATTACGTAGTTGAAGACGGTTTTTTTTTTCAGGCAGGTGATAATGAAAATATACCTACCTACTGTATTTGCGGGATTCAAACGATTTGTGCTAATCTAGAAATTTTGATTTAGTTATCAATCACTTAATTATCTAGATACATATTTACTTACTCAAATGTATAATTTCAAACATCTGTGATTAGCATTTGAGTACCTATTGCTTTTTATGGCTGAATATACTAGTGCGAATTAAGATTGTACAGCATCAAGTATATTTCTCTATTAATAAAATAAAGTTATATAATTTAAGGCCAAACCACACTAGACGCAAATGTTACATCTGACATAATTATATTTCCAATACAATACAACTGGTGTGTGCACACACGTAACTGCAGGGACATAGAGACAAGCTTGATACTGTTATTGATCTGGTTCATTTTTTATGGTTTAAATATTCACATTAGTTTGTATGAGGATCTGACTAATATGATTTAAACTAATTTGATATAATATGACAATGAGTGCTTGTATAATAAAAAATATTGAGGATTTATAATAATATTCAAATGTGGTAGCACACACAAGTCCTTTCAATGGTTTCAACATATCCATTATTTTTGGTTACAGCTACTGCTATGATAATGTGTCTCATTGATGCAGCAGATATTACAGTAAAGATCGTCAGCAGCTGCATTTTAGATTCTAGTTAAAGTAACACTTGGTTTTAGAATTTATGACATTCATTTGTTTATAGTTTTACAGTCTTGAAATTTGTACAAGCATCCTTCCATTTTGTCCTAACATTATATACAGTTGCAGTAAAACTTGGATTATTCTAGTTTCTCAGTTAACATTTACCCATTCAATACAACAATCCCACACTTGTTGCTTTATCACAAAAATACTCAAACCATTATTATTTCATAAAAAATAGACAATCTGATCTAATTACCACATCCACTTCAGGAAGCGTTCATAATAATTTAATAAACAACATTATTTGATAAACAATGATAACAATTCAATAGATTTCTATTTTTTATATGTATGAACTCTCAACAGTCTGTTGTTAATGATTATTCCTACCTATTAATGTACAAAAGCACAGGTAACATCTAACTGTAATATAGTTACAAAATAAATGAAGGTACAAATCTAAATGAGTTTTACTTGGATTTATGTTATTATATGCCAAACTAATAAATTTAAAATTGCATGTGCTAAAAGAGTAGCTTATTAAATACACAATAGGAAGAAAACAAAGCAAACATAAGTATGTATAATAATGAATATGATAGTTCTTCCTGCCATTAAAATATTTGTTTAATGATCAGGCAATAGCAAAAGTAAATCAGAAAAAAATTGTGTTGTCATCAGCCTAAATTAATATTGTGAGTCAGGTATGCCATGTTGGTAAAGCTCACAGTTGGTCAAAGTACTTTTTATCATATAATACTAATTCTCTTGGATAGTTTTCAACTTTCCTACCTCACAATATTACTCTGGATATACTCACAAATTCACTTATTTGTAGAGAAGAAAGAGATAAAGATACAATGCTATTTATACCTATTACCAATATGTATTTCCAGTGTACACTTGCAATTTAACACCAATCAAAGAAAAATATCAAATAAGGGATAATCATCCATCAAAACATTCTAATGAAGTCTCATAGCTTCATTAGTCAAACCAGATACAGAATATGAATCCCACATTAGATGTGGATCCATTATACATATTTAATAGAGTAATGGCCAGCAACTAACCTTTGTCTAACTTCATTACCAAAATATATCAATTAAGATATTATGTTTTAAAAGGTACATTTTCTTTAGCAATATTGTTATCATATCTGTTGATGCTTTAACCATATGTTGGACTACAAAGAGGTATTTTATTATATTACAAATTTGAAGAAAATCAACAAAACACAAGCAATTTCATTAGAAATAAATAACATTAGTAGCAAACAATGTAGGTACAAACAAACCATCTCTCAGCAGCAGACTAAAACCCGTTATACCAATGACAATTATCTAAATGTTGCTACAATCACAGAGATTATCATGAGCTTGTCAAATCATACATTGGATCAAACAGAGTGGCCCTGGGACTGGTGCCGTTGTCCCCACTGACTAGAGGGTCCCTGTGCTGAGTTACCTTGTTGCATCCAAGAGAGGAAGTTGGGAGGAGCCGGTGGCGCCGAGGATCCTGGACCAGCAAATGCACCTTGCTCAGAACCTCCCGATGGTATATTGTTGATGAGGCCCCAACCTGCCTGGTTGAGTGCAGCTGCTACCAATGCCTGGTTTACAGGGAGACCACTCATACTAAGTGGCATGCTTCCTCCTTGCCCCTGCCCACCCCCACCAGCCACTCCTGTTTGCCCATGCTGACCAGACATTCCAAGGGCCTGCATGTTCACCATATCCATGCTTCGGTTGCTCCAAGAGTTGTTGTTAGATGCAGAGTGCATATGACCTTCATCATAATTCCTACTTGGCAAGTTCCGCTGGTTGGAGCCACTCTTGTTTTGCTTAGGGGATGCATTAGACACATTCACTGACACACCTTTTATAATATGATCTTGACCACACAAACTTTGTGCTACTTCTGGATCCAAAAACGTAATGAAACTAAACGCTCTAAATGGCTTTGGAATAAAAACATCTGTTACTTCTCCAAATTGAGAAAAATACTCTCTCAAGTCATTAGCTGTTAATTCTTCAGTGCAACGACCAACAAATACTTTACAGGGCATAGAGTTTACTGAGCCTTCTTTGGAGTTTGGTATTCGCACATCACACCAGCGCCCATCTATCATGTGTCTCTGGGCCAAAACTCTCATTTGCGAAGTGTATGAAGCAAATCGAATGAAAGCAAAACCCTTAGACATCCCTGTTTTAGCATCTCTTTTCAGTTGTGCCATCAGGACTTCTCCGAATTTCTCAAAGTACTCTCTCACAGTTTGCTCAGTTGCTTTCCATGGCAGACCTAATACTATCAAATCAGAGCATAAGTTATCGTTCCTTTTGTTCTTGATTGACGACGTTTCAGAGCTTTCTCCAGATTTCCTTTTGTTTTCTTTTGGAAAACTGCAAATATACAAGTGATTACCCCATCCTTCTGGAGGAGGGTAAAGCCTGCCATCTCTTAATCTTATACCTCGATTGTTTTTCGTTTCCGGGTGACGATACTTTAGACCGCAACAACCAGGAAATTGCGCGGACACGGTTGTTAGCATCAACGTCCCATCTTCTTCGATTGGTAGTTCTATGGGTTCTTCATTTTCGTCTTCGGCCACGGGTAAGTACTCGAAGGACATTATATCTTATTCATGAACAAAATAATTGTTAAAAATAAACTTTAAATACGGATATTATACTTATCACTATACAAATGTACAAGTTTTTAATTCCTAAATATATAAATAATCACATTTATATTTAATTAAACGTCACCTACGGGTTCAGAACCCATTGCAGGTTGAAAACATAGTTTGACGTAATAAATTTGATCTATTTTCGAGGTGCAAGTAAGGAAAAATTGACAAGAAATACAGATCAAGAATATCCAAGCGAAGTATAATTTGTCATAGACAATCGATGATGACCATAACGTCCACAACTTTCGAGAGATGACATTTCATGCTCAGTGTTACTAGTAAAAGAAAAATATTTTCTAGATGTCATAAAGGGCTCAACAAACAACACAACTTTCAAGGAATGGGAAAAGCCAATGAATACCTTGACAGCAGATTTTGTAGTGCTTTAACGTCGATATCTCTCCCCATCATGCCATCATGCTCTTTCACATGTTGGGCATTGCGGGACTCGTAGGTAATTAATTTGCAATCCAATTCGACTGCAAAACTTCCGAAAATTGTATCAATCAATCGGTCTTGTTTGTAAAGCCTTGTTAGATTCATGTTTGTTGAGCAATATTTTGTAACGTTTGTCCGATCGAAAAAACGCCTTTGTCGTCTATAAACCCAATAAATGTGATGTATTGTTTAAATAATTACATTTTAATCAAATACATAAGTTTTTGTGAAACATACCCTTGAATAAACAATTGTTTAATTATATTAACAGTTTGTGTATGCTCAGACAGATATTTCTAGACACCTAACCTTAGTGGGTTAGCATTTAAAACTTCGCAATTATTATTCTCATTCCAGGACAATTATATTTTATCAAGAATTATTGTGTTCCCAATATGTTATTATTGTAACAGTTATATACACGTTTAAGTAATATTGCTATGGATGATGAGTGTAAGGAATACAGAAGAAATAAACCACAACAAAAGCTGTATAAACCAGGCAGTGGACCGTTGCGGCGATCTGGTAATGGTTTTGATGGAAAAATGGACTCGTATGAAGTAGAAAACGGGACCAGAGCTCGAAGTCACTACGGATCTCATAATTCTGTAAACGATTTAGATATAAACTCCAGTGGTAGAGAGTACATAAACCGTCATAAGAAGCCTGAACAACAACTGTACGTGCCTAAGTCCAGCGAGTCGGGTTATGATATGGACCGACAGACAAAGGCGCCAATGCGGGGCGACAATAACTCTAGTCAGTATATGAATAGAAGGATGTCAAATAAACATGACAATAAGCATGGCTTCAATAGTGCTTCAGGGTCTAGGGGGGGCTCCAGAAGGGATAGATCATATGCAGAGTATCAAAACAAAGACAGTACAAATAATGATATTAATTACAATAGACATTACAGACAGGTTTCAGAACCTAGGGCCGCATCACCAACACATCCAGCCCATGAGGTTAAAAATGCAGACAGAAACAGGGACAGCAGAAGTATGGAGGCTTCTGCAGGGCGGCAACTATTAGGGTCTGGGGCTAAACCACCAACCGGTAGACGCAATTCAGCAGGATACGCTACTGAGTCATCTCGACCTAAGTATATGGTGAACTTAGATAACATACCACCAAGATTTAGGAAAAAGTTTTTAGAACAGTCAGGCCATCATAGTTTTGACAATATAGATCAAAAAAATAAGCAATTTTCAAATTATTCTGTACAATCTAGTTATAATCAGGCCCCATATACCAATACCAACTCTAGCTGGTCTCAAACTTTGCCATCAAGAGGCCGTGGGCGTCTTAGAGACAATGACAACTTTGACAGAGATAAATTCATCAATTCTTATCTGAAGAACTATGATGCCCAGAACTCAAGGCGGTCAACCCCCAGCAATTCATGTTTGAACTTGAGTGAGGCAAGTGCAAGTGAAGATCACAACCTTAATGAAAAGGAAACCCTAAACCAGAAAAGTTCTTATGACTATGGTAAAGTAGAATTGGCTGTATTATTTGCACTAAATAATTAAATTTAATTTGTGATTTCATGACTTCAGTATTTTCCACTGTTCAACTGTCTATCATCTATTTCAGTACTTATGTTACTACATTTTCTTTATGAATCAAGTTTCCTGTGTCAATAATAATTACATACACCTAAGTAATTACCCTTTATGTGGTAATAATAAATAATAATTTAAAATTATATTATAAAATTAGTTTGTTTGACCCATCATTAATTTGTTTTGACATGTCCCTGAAAAGTCAGGTAATATTTTTCTTGTATTTTCTAAATATTTTTTTTTAATGTTTTCTATTATATTACAGCACCAAAAAATGGATATAAAACACATCATGAAAACCATGGACATATTTCCTACCCCGGAGATAGCCAAAAGCGTGATTCTGACACACAAGATGACACTGAAGCTATATCTCACAGTTCATCAAATCTCCTAGATATGACAAACTTAGTGAGTATAATTGTCATATCTCAACTTAATGTTGTTAAACTTCCACTTGATGCTATATAATGAAATTTGCTGCCACTCTCCACCTTTTTTGTATGAAGATTAAGTGGCAGAAAATGTGTTTTACATTTACATTACATTACAATTTCAACAGTGGAAGTCATCTTTCTATTCCTCTCACTGGAGAGAGGCTTCTTGTTATATTAGGAGTTTGTATTGTTATGTAATAAGTTTGCATAAAGAGGAGCTGGATTTATGTGGCCCATTTATTTGAAGTAACATAAACAAGGTCCATTAACTTCATACAATATAGACCATTCTGAACATTAGTACATAACTTTAGTGCCAACTGATCACCTGCAGTGGCATGATTATCTAAGAGAAAATCCGGAGCTTTGCTTTAAGTCATTCAGACATGTATTATGATGTATATTTACTGAAATCAGGCAGCATAAAGTATTAAATAACGATATCTTAAGTTATCGTGAACGTGCCGTGAATATTGCTGTGTGTAAATTATTTTATTTTCTTCTGATCAGAAAAAATATTTCCGTGATTCCGAAATATTGATAATGGTCCTTTGGGATCTCGAGATTGTACCGATTTTAGTTATTATGTTTAGTAAAAGATTTTCCAGGCATTTACTGAAATGGGTCCATACTGTTTGAATTATCTAAATATTTGCATGGTAATTATAACATCATAGGTATTACTGTCAAATCATGAACAACTAAAGAGAAAATTTATTATGTGACTATTTATTGAATTTTGTGGGAGGTATTTGAGTTAGGTGACATTGACAGTCAAATAACACTACGAGTAGATACTGCTCGCCTAGACCTACATACTGTCATGTGCCTGCTAATCAGTAAGGTCACTAGTATTCAAAGAGCAATAAACAAGCACTGTGATGATGAAGGGAATCCCATGGAATGTATTAGTCTACATACCCACTTTGGCATCAACACAATGATTCTATTTTTGTAGAGTTGGTAATCAAGTGTCACATCTATGTCAAGTTTATTTAACACCTTCGCTGTGGCAATTAGCTTAACTCATAACTAACCATACTTTGTAAGGGGTCTTTCGACCCCCTACCGCAGTGAATGTGTTAATGAATAATTATCAGATTAACAAAAAAAAATGTTAAATAACTTATTGATTGTTTAATCATTAATTAGGATTGGACAGAGGAAGTGGAAAAGAACATAAAACTGGATGACATGTGTGATACGTCTACTAGTTTCTCTCAAAGTGTTCAACCAACGACAGTGGCACAGGAAGTCAAACCTAGTGAGCCAAGGGAATCCAAGAGAAGATCTAGAAGAAGAGACAAGAGGTTAGTTTTCTTTGTTGGATGGTTATTATTACTTTTATTTGTAATCAGAACTGTAATAAATTCTGCTAGTATCCAAACACAGATTCTCAAGAAAATAATTACTATTAGATAATATTAGACAAGAATATGAGTACAAAATGTTTGCTTTGTGAGTTGTAGTAATTGTAAGAGAAAACGTCCCAAGATATTTATTTATTTATTTTTATTTATTTAACTAAGTCTAATTTACAAATAAAAGGCCCATACCTCACTTGAGATATTAATTAACAATTCATTTAATTTTCCTCATAGAAGTTCAAGCAGAGGGCAAAGAAATTCAGATAAAAAAGCAGAACGAAATAGAAAGGACAGTATTGTGAGCGTTCAGCATGAAACTGTAACACCAAGCTTGAAGAATCGCGACAGGGAGAGGAGAGACAGTTATAAAAGTAATCGCTCATCAACAATTGGAAATAGCCGGGACGATTTGGATCACTGGAGATCATTAAGATCATATAGCAGGGAACAAAGCACAGAAGGGTAACTATGAATTTCTTGTTTTATACCTTAAAATTATCGCATAATATGAAAATTTATGTTGGTGGTAATGAAAACATTTTTTGTAACAAATATTACGATACGAGACATAAAAATGCTAAATGCGTATTTGAAAGGTCGCAAAGAGTGCCGGTTCGAGGGGTAGGCATAACGGACCTAGACAGAAAGGTCAAATGTCAATAATCCGCCATCCACCCGTTGCCGGCAAAAGACCTTATAAAAAATGGATTCGTTTTGTATTGAGTATTAATCGAAGTGGTATGCAATTTTGTTATAAACAACTACTTTATCGTCTGTATTGTGCTGTGCACTTGAAAGATCGGGTATCGGGGACTTACTAATAAGTCGACTAAGTAAAAGAGCACTACCAGCCTTAAAAATATACTCGTATATAATAAATGATAGAATACATTCAATGACACTAATTTGCACTTGTAGTTTTCCTCACTGGTTATCGCGTATATCTTGTGTGTCAAAATAAAGGTAGGTATGCAAGACATTCCGACGCGACGAATGGTTGTACTAGTTCTGTATGTAGCTTGGCATGTGGGCGCTATCGTTCATGCCTTAAAAACCATGCAATTCTAACGAGTGTGACGCGTGAGTCACAGAGAATTCTCCATTCTGCATATAAAGAAAGGTAGTGGGACATGGGGCCTATTTCTCGAAAGCGTGTAACTTGTAATACAAGCGGAAGTCCTTAGGCCTATTTCTCGAAAGCTTGTAACTTGTAATACAAGTGGAAGTCTCTTTTTAACACTATTAATTAGATAAGGATTTCCGCTTGTATTACAAGTTACAAGCTTTCGAGAAATGGGCCTCTTATCTAATTAGTAGTGTTAAAAAGATACTTCCACTTGTCTTATGAGGTTATAAGTTACAAGTGTCCGAGTAACGGGTCCATGGTCGTCCGAGTGTGTCCAAAGCGCAGGACGACTGCAAGCTATGCTTCATTAGGGTGAAGACACATACCTATATCGGCACGCATTATCGGCATGCATCGGCATTTTGTCTATAGAAAATGGTCGCCTATACTTCGTTTTTTTTAGCATTAGAAAGACCTTTGCAGAACGAGATATAAGGTTTTTTTTACAGGCAAATTCTGCGGATCGAACTGTGAACACGAGTTATTATCACGTATTTATTATCATGCTATATTAATACATACATTACTCAGTGTTGTGAACAGATAAGAAACATAATGTTAGTTAATTTATATTCTAAGATGAAAAGATAAGAATTTTAATAAATTGCGTTTGCAATTTTTCATGGAAAGGTTGTACATTAAAAAACCTAAAGAGGCAGAGTTCTCACACAATTTTAAAACGTCACTGTCACTGTCCTTCGATTTCATATTGTTGTCGGTTGAGTCGGTTGTGTTTTCTATTAACTGTTAGCTTACTTAAAGATTGTTGTTATCGTTTTTGTTTAATTTTGTTATTAATTGTTGATCTATTTAGATATTTTGTTTGTTGGTACACATTTAAAATGGATGATTTCGCAGCCGGTTCCGGCTAATGTTTTTTCATCTCTAAAGAAGAAACGGCAAAAGCAAAATCCTCCGACTGCCAGTGAAAAGCGGATGGTGGAGAATATTTACAAATTAGTGTTAGTAATGTGCCATAGAAAGGAATATCCCACTAAATCGGACAGTGTGAAAAAGACTGCTGAGACTGCTAGCATATCGTTGGCTACGGTATACAACATTTTAAAAGAAAATAAGTTTTTAAATGAAATTAGATAATATAATATACAGGGTGGAAAAAGATTTTGGGTCAGTGAGGGCAGCTACCAGATCCCGTGTAGCTACGCGAAAATGGTCTTAGAAGACCTTCCCGCGATTTTCAATTAAAGAAGATTAGCGTTTTCAGATTTTGGAAAAAGTATACAGGGTGCGAGGAAATGGTCATTTTTGACAAACTTTTTTTTTGATGCCAATTGATCCTGTTTCTATTCAGGATCAAAAGCTTGTATGGGACCAAAAAAAAATTTTCGGCTAGAAAAGCCACAAATCGAGAATTTAAAATCTCATACAAATTGTATGAAAATTAAAAATTATTTTTCACCCTTATTTTTTTATGCCTATTGATTCCATTCCTACCCAGTACCAATAGTTTCCTACGGGTCAACTTATGGCAATGTACAAAAAATCCAAAAGTTCAAGAAAACCGTTTTCATACTTTTACTATGGAAAAAAAGTGAAACCTTAATTACTTTTTCTGTCACGATAATTAGTCATCCTATGCTAAATGATAATAATAATACTGTATGAAATCATTAGCAACGTTAATTAGCGCCACAGATAATGTAATTAATTTTCACTTTTTGTATGAAAACAGTTTTTTTTATTTTTGTTTTTTTTTACCTTGCCGTAAGTTGACCCCTAGGAAACTATGTATTGGTACTAAATAGAAATGGAATCGATTGGCATAAAAAAAATAGGCGTGAAAAAATAATTTTAATTTTCATACAATTTGTATGGGAATTTTAAATCCCGATTTGCGGCTTTTCTAGCCGAAAATTTTTTTTTGGTCCCATACAAGCTTTTGATCCTGAACAGAAACAGGATCGATTGGCATCAAAAAAAAAGTTTGTCAAAAATGACCATTTCCTCGCACCTTGTATACTTTTTCCAAAATCTGAAAACGCTAATCTTCTTTAATTGAAAATCGCGGGAAGGTCTTCTAAGATCATTTTCACGTAGCTACACGGGATCTGATAGCTACCCTCACTGACCCAAAATCTTTTTCCACCCTGTATAACACTGTGGAAAATTTTATTATAAACGTTGGTGGTTCCGAGTCCTCGGACTCTTCCACTGACAGTGAATAAATCTATGTATGTCATCCGAGTTTTATTTTCTAATTTGTTACCAAATTCAAACTACATTAGAGCGTCCCAGATTAAAGCCACCTATAATGGCAACAAATACTAAACGACGTTGTCGATGGGCAGGGTTGTCTTACTATTGTCACCTGCTCAGTCTTTATGATACCGTGTCCGCTTTCATACCGATAGTTTAAATCCTTAAATGCATGACTTTTAAAAATACTGCATAAAATTGCATGCATAATTTTAGACTGTAAACTTCATTAAATTCAGTAAATGTAAAATCGGTACGATATGAGTTACAAATTTATAAAAAAAATACTTAGTTAAAAACCGCCAAACACTGAACGAAAACAATATTTAACTTTTTTCTAAATTGCCGCCATCTTGCTTATAAAACACTTATAATTTTTTTTAATAGTTCAGCTAGTAAATATCAAATGATATTATGTATTATATATATAAGTTCCGAGAAATTCGGTGGTATCGGCCGAAATCGAAGAAGGAAGGTTTACGACCACTGCTTCTTTGTTCACCCGTTTGACAGATAATTCTAATCTTAAATAAAACGAAGTATAGTATAGTACTGCGTCCAGCTTTCCTCACGCGTGCGCATGCTTAGGTTCGCGTTTCATACTAAACGGCCAATTTAAATAGATAAAATGCGTATGCTCATATGCTGATATATGTGTCTTCACCCTTACACGGAGGAATGACATAATTAGGCAAACTTTTGACCACTACTAACAGGGGCGTAGCTACCGCCGTATCTGCCGTATCAATTATACGGGGCCCCCAAAATGTTTAAGGAAAAAGAATAAAAACTTTCTAATTTATATTACCTCCACATAAGGGCCTCCAAAAAAATTTTATACGGGGCCCCGACAAGGCACGCTACGCCACTGACTACTAAGGACCATATACGGCGTAGAGAAATTGCGCTATGGACATCAACAAAGGCTGTAGCTGACAATTTCGCTAATTGTAAGGCCTGAGTCAATGCTCAAGCGGAGCGTGAGGCGTGTGTGTGGCCTGAGTGCACGCTATCAATCAATCTATCAATCAATCAATCAATCAATTCAGTTTATTTGCAGTAAAACATAAGAATGCATGCAAATATAATTTTACAAAATACGACATTACATGTCTGGTAATGTCAAGGCTAATATTAAAAACTATGTCAAATAATAGAAAAACAAATGTCAATTGAAATCAGCATAAGGCACATGAATACAAAAATAAAAACAACAGAAAGAAAAACAAAAAACTAATAGTTATTTATGTGGCTGGCGCATAATAAGAGGCATTAAACATGAGTGTGGTTTTATGAAACGAGCCGTAGGCGAGTTTCATAATAAGATCACACGAGTGTTTAATGCCTAATTATGTACAGTCACATACATAACTTTATCTACATCCATATCATTAGTTTAGAATGACAATTTACCTTTATTTTCATTGATATCCACTAAGTAATTACCTCTAAATATAAAAATTCAAATCAGTTGAAATCACTCAATTTGAGTAAGGATATCCTACAATAAATATTTATTGAAAAAAAAAAACAACAAAAAGAAGTTGACTTCATAATGTTAAAATTAATATCATGACGACGATACTTTAATGTCAACATTATGATGCACTGTACTCTGCCTGTACTTTAATGTTAACATTATGATACAGCCACAGACACCGGTCTCTTAATATAGGTCATTACATTACCGCTTCTGAATACATAACAGGGAAATTATGATATTCCTGTAGATAAATAAAAATAAAACATTAGGATTACAAGATAATAAATGAAAAATTATACAATTTAATCATACCTACACAAATGTCAAACAATATCCTAATCTAAAGCTCTGGCAAAGTATTCCTTAATGGAGTAGAAAGGTTTACTTATAAAGTACTGCTTCAGTTTTCTTTCAAATGTTCTGAGGTCCTTGCAGTCTTTTATATGGTCATCTAATTTATTGTAAACCCTTATAGCAGTGTTGTTTAAACTTTTGTCAAAGTATCTGAAATTGCTCTTTGTTACCAAAATGTCATTCTTATTTCTAAAGTAGCCCTGAATATTCGGACGAGCAATTTTAAAGTGGTCTTTATTTTTAAAAACATATAAGCAAACAGAGTAAAGGTAAAGAGAGACAACTGTGAATATTTTGTAATCCGTAAACATATGTCTATGTGTTGCAGGCACATGAGACCATCCTGCAAGATACCTTAATGCTTTCTTTTGTTTTAAGAGTACATCATTAATGTTGAAACCATTTCCCCAGACTTCTATACAATACCTCATAATGCTTTCGAAATATGCAGAATAAGCCATTTTTAAGGTTTCCCTATCAGCAAAGATGGATAAGCTCTTTAACGCGTAACATGCACTAGCCAGCCGGTTACTTTTGTTCTCGATTTGCTTATGCCATCTTAGAAATGGGTCTAATTCGACACCTAAAAATCTTACAAGTTCACATTTAGCAATAGGAATGTTACAAATGGGGTCTGGGCTGGCGAATCCCCGACGGAAGATCATGTAAAAAGTCTTACTACAATTAAGCTTCAGGCAGTTATCCGAAAACCATTTGGTCAAGTTTATCCAGCATTGTTGCATTTTCATGTCTAGCTCCTCTACAGTTCTAGCTTTTATGGTGATGCTGGTGTCATCAGCATATAGATACGGTGTTCCACTAGTTAAAGCATGTGGTAGGTCATTCATAAATATTACAAACAGAAGAGGGCCCAATACAGATCCTTGTGGAACACCGCAACCAATGTTTGCTTCTTCCGATTGGAATGAGCACTGGGACTCTCGGATCACAACATATTGGGAGCGGTTGGTGAGATAGGAGTTAAACAGATCCCACACTGTACCACGTATACCATAAGCTTCCAAATTCCTAGGACCGATGCTCGCCCCGGCGACGTACCGCTCGACGCCCGTCACTCAGGTCAGGCCTAACACTTCATCATCATCAGCCTATGATAGTCCACTGCTTGACGTAGGCCTCTCCTATTAACTATGCATAGAGACGCATTAGGAGGTAAATGCCCATAATCGCCACGCTGGGCAAGCGGATTGGCGATCGCAGTAATGTGTCCACTATGATGACGCTGCTGCCCATCAACAATCTTTTATTAAATAATAGTAAGTGACACTTCAATCCCTTCAGTCGACTCATATCATACGA
This sequence comes from Thaumatotibia leucotreta, assembly GCA_025490895.1. NCBI lineage: Eukaryota > Metazoa > Arthropoda > Insecta > Lepidoptera > Tortricidae > Thaumatotibia > Thaumatotibia leucotreta. The sequence goes on along the minus strand of JALPQI010004446.1, from coordinate 42,044 downwards.
CACCCGCAGGAGGAGTTGGGGTGGTGACAAATGTATTCTTACTGCCGTCACCACACGGCACTTGCACTTACACTTGGTTAAAAAGATTTTGCTATTCGCTTAAACGATACATTGGGGCGGCGTCAGAGGAGCTTGAGTTCGCTAAACAAAAGTTTAATACTGTAATGCTAGAAAATGCTCTTAGCAGTTAAGACAATTCCTTAATTTATTTTATTAGATATAGATTTCTTCATATTGAAGCGTCGAAGATTATTAAAAACAGCAATTTAGTGTCGTTTCAAAGGGGCTTATTTCCACTTTGTCAATAGAGATTATTTATCCTATGAAAACATAAAAAAATAATGAATGAAAAGACACTCCACACAGCAATAAGCACACAGCAATTTTTGAAATTACTTTTGCTTAGTGAATGTTTATGGTACAGTCAAGTGCAAAAATAAGTATCGAAAGAATCCGCTAATAAATATGTTACGGCGTTCTTATTACACAGAATTAGAGTGCACTGGGACATATTTTTGAACATTTTTGTGTACCCCTTATTTTGTCTTTTACTGTACCTCTATTTTGCAGGAGGATAGTTTCGCAATGCAACAGTCGAGATGTGTCTGCGCACCGGGCGCTCAGCCCGCGGGATCACGACGGTTTCAGAGTCCCTGCCGCCGTATCGAAGAACGCTCTATGGTCGTCCAACAATCAGGTAAATTGACTACTGACTATGTGTGTGTGTCTTTTACATAGTTAAGTGTCCCTTTAACAAAAATATGTGCTACACGCAGAGATGTGTGTGTGCTAAACCAGAAAGGGTCACAATTTAGTAGAGGTTTTTCATGCTTAAAATAAGAATATAAGAGCTCAATATGTACACAGCTTACTGTAGAGTCCTTTAATTTTGTATGATATTCTTTCTCTCACTCTTCACGTCGGGCATCTCGAGACGTCATTTTAGTAGCCTATTTCTATTCAAAGAGAGGAAATAACATGATTTGATTATTTGTTTTGATGAATGAAGGTTTTAAAACGATTTGCTCTTTGCTATAGTCTGAAAAGTATCTTGAGGTACTTCCGTCCATTACGTGCCAACATACAAATAATTAAATTCCTTTCCACCCATTTTGTTGGTTTTTTAAATCTTTAAATTACGTTAAATTTTCCACGGCAAATAATATCACATAAAAAATCTGTTCTATTCTTAAATTAGCAATTTTTTTTAATAAAAATACTGTTTCACGTTACAATACATTTCTCAACCGGCTTGAAAAATCCAGAAAAAAGTGACGAACGGCGGCTGGGGCCCCGCACGCACGGCCAGCGCGGAGCGGCGGTCGCCGGCCGAGCCCGAGGCCGGCGGGCGGCGGCGCTCGGGCAAGCGCTCGGGCCGGCGCCGCGGCCGCAACGCCGAGAACATCGCGCCGCCCGTGCCGCAGCCGCCCGGCGCCACGCCGGCGCCCACCACTATCAACTGGAGGGAGGAGATACTCGAGTCCAAGAAGCATACGTGAGTAGATAACGGTTACACTGTAAAAGTGACGAGCGGCGGCGCTCGAGCAAGCGCTCGGGCCGGCGCCGCGGCCGCAACGCCGAGAACATCGCGCCGCCCGTGCCGCAGCCGCCCGGCGCCACGCCGGCGCCCACCACTATCAACTGGAGGGAGGAGATACTCGAGTCCAAGAAGCATACGTGAGTAGATAACGGTTACACTATAAAAGTGACGAACGGCGGCGCTCGGGCAAGCGCTCGGGCCGGCGCCGCGGCCGCAACGACGAGAACATCGCGCCGCCCGTGCCGCAGCCGCCCGGCGCCACGCCGGCGCCCACCACTATCAACTGGAGGGAGGAGATACTCGAGTCCAAGAAGCATACGTGAGTAGATAACGGTTACGCTGTAAAAGTGACGAACGGCGGCGCTCGGGCCGGCGCCGCGGCCGCAACGCCGAGAACATCGCGCCGCCCGTGCCGCAGCCGCCCGGCGCCACGCCGGCGCCCACCACTATCAACTGGAGGGAGGAGATACTCGAGTCCAAGAAGCATACGTGAGTAGATAACGGTTACGCTGTAAAAGTGACGAACGGCGGCGCTCGGGCCGGCGCCGCGGCCGCAACGCCGAGAACATCGCGCCGCCCGTGCCGCAGCCGCCCGGCGCCACGCCGGCGCCCACCACTATCAACTGGAGGGAGGAGATACTCGAGTCCAAGAAGCATACGTGAGTAGATAACGGTTACGCTGTAAAAGTGACGAGCGGCTGCGGCGACGGGAACTCCAGCAGCAACTCTCTCGAGTCAGCAGGACCCTGCCGGGTGCTAAAAAGTAGGGATTATTTTTTAAACTTGTACATGTGAGTTATGCTGTCCTGGTGCTTTGATTTTTTTTACAATAATGAGACATAATAATGAAAATCCATTGCTTATCGCTCGTATTAAGGTGCATGCAGACCAAAAGAGCATTCGCTATTCTATCCCCCTACTCTACGAAATTCGATCGTTACACGAAACGTGATTGGTTGATTTCGTAGAGTGGGGGATAGAACAGCGAATGCTCTTTTGGTCTGCATGCACCAGTGCACCTTTAAAATGACACCCTTACCCAACTAGTGTAATGTAATGAAAACGTGCTATCGAACCTCCGCTCGGGCTACCGATGCGGCCGCAACACCAAGGACAATAACAACTTTAGGTAATATTTACGACCCGTTTTTAACATTTCAACGTCAAGGAAGCTTATCGCTTAGCGAGTTGTAATTGGCAAATTCAATGAATAAAGGCGGTTAAAAAGTACTTGCACGAAAACTAAACGTTTCTTTGTTCTAAATGTAAACATAAAAAAAAAACGTGTTCATGCTCAATGCCACATTCACGCCACTTACAGTACCTCTCAATACAAGTGTGTCAACTGATTGGATACAATGAATACCATACTCCAACTTTTTATTACTAAGTCAACAAAGGAGTCGATAATATTTAGGCATGGGTACTTATAGAGAAATAAATAGTTTCACTTGACCAATGAAATCAAATTTACGATAATATTCTTAGGTATAGAATTTATAAATTATGTTGTTACAGGTTGTTACGCTTTCTATTAGTAATACAATGTATCAACAAATACCATGTAATGGTGGTGAATTGATTAGGACGTCATAGCGTGCGATCGCATACTACCTAACTTCACTTTATTAAATCGTTTTGTTATTTTATAAAAGTAGTCGAGTTTGTTAAGGCCGATAAGGGTCGCTGGAATCAGCTTCTAGATAAATGTTAGTAACGTGATTCTTTCCAGTACATCATCCAGTATCCAGCGCTAGATCGGAATAGAACCAGTTTTATTATTTAACAAAGTGTAATAAATACTACTATCGTACAGTATGGACACATCCTTTCTCCCCCGAAAGTGCACGATGACCGCACATTTACCCTAGCATGTTTTACCTCACCCACACAGGCATGGCGCGCGCACACCTACACGAGATTAGATTTTGCGAGTACCAAAGCGTTTATTTCGTACATTTTATCGCCACTATCCGAGGTGTACCCGAGACGCGCGTCATAGTGCTAGCACTGCTAGCACTACCGGAACCGTGTATTATCACACCGGAATCAGAAAGGGATTGAGAAGTACCTACTGTTGACACAACAAATGACACTTAATTTACCTAGAAAAAAAAATTGTTTATAGATGTAGTGAGTGATTAATTAATCTATTGTCTGTAAGTCTCGGCACTTAAACAAGGAATATATGAATATAACTATGAATATAGGTATATGCTAGATTGACGTATACACTGTTGTGTCAACAGTACTTTCGAATCCCATTCTAATCGCGGTTTGATAATAAACGTTATACATGCCAGTTGTTGCCGCGTAATTGTATGGTCACCACGTTGTCACGAATGCAAGGAAGGCACTGGACTAACGTAAACCGTTTGATCCAATACCTGTACAATTCTCAAAGAGTTTGCACATTTGGATCACGTCTTCGATATTGATAAAAATTGGTAGGATGCTGGTAGAGTCAATGATGCTGAGCAAGAACCACCACAAATTTCCCAAAATGTCCCAGGATGTTTGTATGGACTTTTCCTTTTTTGTTACCAGATTCCTGTACATTTTTGGTAACGTTTAATACAAACATTGACTCTACCAGCCTACCAATTTTTATCAGTATCAAAGACATGTTCCAAATGTACAAAACAAGTACATTGAGAAATGATCACATACGGTGAAATTGTCAGTATCATAGTATTTTTAGTAGTCAATGTCTACGAATAAACTATTATTCTATTACAACCCTGCGATTTCTTTTCGCCCAATCTAGCTGGATCAGTGTAAATTAGCCTTTAAGTACTTCATTTCCGTCCCGGATTCCATATTTCGCTCTAAAATGCCTTACTGTATGGGTTACGTACTTGCTTAAAATATGTAGTTGTCTCTTTAGTTGTGGAATTCCCCACTTATGCTGACCATTCTAACTGAAAAAAAATAAAAGGCCGTGCGGGATTCCCCGATCTACTACTTTTTATTGCTGTAAACGTTTTTTTGTTGGATTTCTTACAGTCTTTAGACGTATCATTTAAGTACCGATTAGGTTACTTGGAACTACTCAACATAATTTTTACTTTAAATACTAAAAGTGATGTTTGATTTATGATGTTATGTTCCAGAGCGCCAGAAAACACGCATCAAAGGAACAGGCTAAACAGCGTCATGTCCGACAAATCAATATCAGAAACGTCTACATCTCAGCCGGGACTAATTATATTACCGCAAAGCTCCCAATTACCAAAAGACCAGAGGTAATGTATACTTATACCATATTATAAAACATGAATATAGTGCCTTTAGTGGGTCCTGTTTTCCATAAACAGTCCTGTAAATATTTTCATACTATTACATTTTTTATGCAGTATGTGATCGGTTTATTGAAAGCGTCCCACTTTTCCATAAGCGCGCTTAGACTTAACGGGTATCTACATGCGAAATCCGTCCTTATAACTGGGATTTCACTAAAACGCTGACGTATTTCCCTATATATATATATGTAAGAAGAGTGTTTTAACTGTTTGTAATGGTTTATTTCAGTCGCGGTGGCTCGGTAGAAAATCAAAAAACCCTGTATGATTATCATAATCCATCCAAACCAATTATAGTACAAACTAGTCCGACGCAAATGAATTCGAGAATGGAAAGAGGTAAGTGTTAATACTGTAAAATCGAATATGTAAAGTATACCATGACTCGCAATTTACCGGGTGATCAAACCAAATGGGTCATTGGCGAGGAAAACCGTAAGAGATGAGAAATTTGTTCCATTTTTATATCTCATAGAGGTGGGCAGTTCCCGGTAAATTCCTAATATTACTATAGGAAAAGTTACCATTTGAAAACCATACCCACCCGGGTAATTGTCAGATTTAGGTTATCGTCTTTTCGGTGGACATATCTAAAGTTAAGGAATTCCTGTACTAATTTTGGGATAAAACAATTAACGGTACAAATAGGTTCCCCGGTCTATAGCCTTGTGCAATAAAATCGTAACATAGATTTATAAAAGCTGTTAACTTTTGACCACCGAGTGGCCAACTTTTGTTTTTCGGACTGACAATGACCCACCCATACCGTTTTCGGTAAGTTACCGGGAATGGCACATCACTACTCATAGTTTTTAATTTTTCCTCACAGATGCATTTCGATTGATTAATAAGGACCTCTAACTTATTAACTCTACAGGAATAGTACCACTATTACGCAAGCTTAGGTTCGGATTGTCATATTGGAGGAACTATTTAAAAAAAAATATTACAGTAATAGTTTGCTAATCTGCGAGTTTTCGTGAATGGCGCAAACTATATGCAGCTACATATACCGTATTTTATCAACGCAACTGTGAAGTGACACAGTGCAAACATCTATTCACGAATTTTGGCCCAATAAATACAACATTCATAAATACAAAAAACCCGTACTTCGTTGAACATACTACCAGTGGTAGTCTGTCAGTATGCAGGGATGAAAGAAACATCGAAATATAATAGCCTATTATCTACTTAATACGACACTTGTTTTTCGCATCTTGTATGTATGCATGTAATCTTCACACGATCGTCAGTCAAAAATCTTGTTAAATTATTTTCTGTTTGCCAATAAACTTCTACCAATTTAGAGTTATTATGAACACTATTCTGAAATAAGTTTTTTAATAGGGCTGTCCGAGTGTGGTGGTCGCAACGAATCAGGGTCGCCCCGCGGTGCGCGACATCGCGAGTTGCTGCAACAAGTCGACCGCGCCGACGCCGTGCTTCACGCCCACGCCTTACTCGGGCCCGTGGCGCTCGACCACTGGCCCGAGGTGGCCGACACTAGGTACTGCCCACTACTGGCCCGGCCTGATACTGCAGCAGTGACCGCGCCGACGCCGTGCTACACGCCCACGCCTTACTCGGGCCCGTGGCGCTCGACCACTGGCCCGAGGTGGCCGACACTAGGTACTGCCCACTACTGGCCCGGCCTGATACTGCAGCAGTGACCGCGCCGACGCCGTGCTACACGCCCACGCCTTACTCGGGCCCGTGGCGCTCGACCACTGGCCCGAGGTGGCCGACACTAGGTACTGCCCACTACTGGCCCGGCCTGATACTGCAGCAGTGACCGCGCCGACGCCGTGCTACACGCCCACGCCTTACTCGGGCCCGTGGCGCTCGACCACTGGCCCGAGGTGGCCGACACTAGGTACTGCCCACTACTGGCCCGGCCTGATACTGCAGCAGTGACCGCGCCGACGCCGTGCTACACGCCCACGCCTTACTCGGGCCCGTGGCGCTCGACCACTGGCCCGAGGTGGCCGACACTAGGTACTGCCCACTACTGGCCCGGCCTGATACTGCAGCAGTGACCGCGCCGACGCCGTGCTACACGCCCACGCCTTACTCGGGCCCGTGGCGCTCGACCACTGGCCCGAGGTGGCCGACACTAGGTACTGCCCACTACTGGCCCGGCCTGATACTGCAGCAGTGACCGCGCCGACGCCGTGCTACACGCCCACGCCTTACTCGGGCCCGTGGCGCTCGACCACTGGCCCGAGGTGGCCGACACTAGGTACTGCCCACTACTGGCCCGGCCTGATACTGCAGCAGTGACCGCGCCGACGCCGTGCTACACGCCCACGCCTTACTCGGGCCCGTGGCGCTCGACCACTGGCCCGAGGTGGCCGACACTAGGTACTGCCCACTACTGGCCCGGCCTGATACTGCAGCAGTGACCGCGCCGACGCCGTGCTACACGCCCACGCCTTACTCGGGCCCGTGGCGCTCGACCACTGGCCCGAGGTGGCCGACACTAGGTACTGCCCACTACTGGCCCGGCCTGATACTGCAGCAGTGACCGCGCCGACGCCGTGCTACACGCCCACGCCTTACTCGGGCCCGTGGCGCTCGACCACTGGCCCGAGGTGGCCGACACTAGGTACTGCCCACTACTGGCCCGGCCTGATACTGCAGCAGTGACCGCGCCGACGCCGTGCTACACGCCCACGCCTTACTCGGGCCCGTGGCGCTCGACCACTGGCCCGAGGTGGCCGACACTAGGTACTGCCCACTACTGGCCCGGCCTGATACTGCAGCAGTGACCGCGCCGACGCCGTGCTACACGCCCACGCCTTACTCGGGCCCGTGGCGCTCGACCACTGGCCCGAGGTGGCCGACACTAGGTACTGCCCACTACTGGCCCGGCCTGATACTGCAGCAGTGACCGCGCCGACGCCGTGCTACACGCCCACGCCTTACTCGGGCCCGTGGCGCTCGACCACTGGCCCGAGGTGGCCGACACTAGGTACTGCCCACTACTGGCCCGGCCTGATACTGCAGCAGTGACCGCGCCGACGCCGTGCTACACGCCCACGCCTTACTCGGGCCCGTGGCGCTCGACCACTGGCCCGAGGTGGCCGACACTAGGTACTGCCCACTACTGGCCCGGCCTGATACTGCAGCAGGTGACCGCGCCGACGCCGTGCTTCACGCCCACGCCTTACTCGGGCCCGTGGCGCTCGACCACTGGCCCGAGGTGGCCGACACTAGGTACTGCCCACTACTGGCCCGGCCTGATACTGCAGCAGTGACCGCGCCGACGCCGTGCTACACGCCCACGCCTTACTCGGGCCCGTGGCGCTCGACCACTGGCCCGAGGTGGCCGACACTAGGTACTGCCCACTACTGGCCCGGCCTGATACTGCAGCAGGTGACCGCGCCGACGCCGTGCTTCACGCCCACGCCTTACTCGGGCCCGTGGCGCTCGACCACTGGCCCGAGGTGGCCGACACTAGGTACTGCCCACTACTGGCCCGGCCCTGATACTGCAGCAGGTGACCGCGCCGACGTCTGCGGGTAACGTTTCTTTCGTAACGAAAAAAGGGCTCTTTTAAGATTGATGATTTAAAATATCAGTTGACTCGTTTTTATTTATTTATTCAAAATGTAACTCAATTTCGAATAAATATGTTAGTTGTGGCCTTTATCGTTATGACGGCGCCACGTACTAAGCACCATTGTACCGGGAGACTAAGTAGCCCAATGATATTAATGTTTTAGATACTTAAAATAGTCTGATTAAGATTGAGAATATGTGATCTTAATCATTATATTACTTTTATTTCGCAATCAGCTTGACTCGTGGCTGCATGTACCTATAAAGATTTAATAACTCAATGTTTCCTTTTTATCTTTGGCAGGAAATTTCTACAAGACGCCCTCAAGAAACTTCTAATGTCTGATCTCAAATACTGCCAAGCTGAAAACGTAGAGCACAACTTTTGGAAAATTTTGTATTACAATTTCATAGAAAAATTAAGAAGAAATTTAACACAATCTTCCCCAGAGGACAAACTTAAAGCGGTCAAGCTACTAAATATGATTATCGAAGAAGGAAACGATTACTTCGAGAATCTCGTTCAATTGTTAGAAAAAACTTATAAATTTAACACAGACGACTTTATCAATGACAACCACGCCTTGCTTCCGAAAGGTCTCGGCTTTATCGGGTTAGCTTTAATATCTGTCCAAAAGTTATATATTTTCTTAGGCGATTTGACGAGGTACAAGGAGCAAATTAATGAGACCAATAACTTCGCTAAGAGTAAATTTTGGTATACGAAAGCTCAACAGATAAATCCAAAGAATGGGCGACCATATAATCAGTTGGCTATATTAGCAGTTTATGCTGTAAGTATTTTTTGTTTATAAAAATATTTTTATCTTCCGTATGTCGATAAATTTATATCATGAACATTTTATTTTCAGAGGAGAAAATTAGATGCAGTTTATTATTATATGAGAAGTTTAATGTCGTCCAACCCGTTTGCATCCGCAAGGGAAAGTTTGTTGTCATTATTTGATGAAAATAGGAAAAAAGTAAGTATATGGTTTATCATTATCTAACAATTTTTTTTATTATTTTCATCAGCTCTTGATAAAGATACAAATTTATCAAAATGCAGGTCATGCATGTTTTAGATATGAGTGTTGTTGATTTGATTACCTCGACGGCCAGATTTGTACGGCCAGTTTCATAGTAATCTGCTGGGTGATTTTGATCGGAGACATAGGGTAGGTTGCCCATCCACACTTGACAGGCTGATCAACGTATGGAACTATGGAACAGTTGATACAACATTTTAGCGAATGATTTAACATTGACAGACTGTTTGCTGCAACCAACCCTTAAGTCAATTTCGACACTACTACTGTATTTTCAGCTTCCGTAGCCTAGTTGGTAGTGACCGTGCCTAAATCCCGGCGAGGGCATTATTTGTGTATTTATTTATCACAAATATTTGTTCCTTGGTCATGGCTGTCCTATGTATTTAAGTATCTATATGTATCTATCTATTATATATATCATCGCTTGGTAACCACATCACAAGTCTTAATTGAGCTTACCGTGGGGTTAAGTCGATTTGTATAAGATGTCTGAAGATATTTATTTATTCTTTATTTGTAAGTAACATTACTTTTCTAGTACGAAACTGCCGAAAGAAAGCGCCGGGCTGCCGCGGAAGGCTCCCAACCATCGGAGAACGGGGAAATAGCTTCCCACGGTCCGCGTCGGGAAGTGTGGGTGCGGCCGAGCGGGCACCGAACCACCACGGTGCGACACGATTCTATGGAGGAGCGCCTTGCTTCCATGACGTCTGTTGAGGTAGGTTTTCTACAGGTACAGCCGCTATCAGATATATTGGAGCGGCCAGGGTGCTCACAAATATGTGATCAGGGCCCTGCGACCATATATAACATGGACGTCTAACGCCAGCTCAAAAATGCCCCCAAAAGCAATTGTTCAATTGTGCCAAGATGGGCAGGACATAGCGCTTTTCGTGACACCGCGCATATTTCGGCGCAACATCTTTGACAAATGCTTATAGAATATAACCAATCAAAACTTTGATGGACCAATCACAACTATTTTTAAATGGCGGTTTAATTTCTTATACGTTGATATTTAAATTCATTACCGTGATGCATTGAACAGGGGGTGACGCTTGTCAACTAAAATTCAGGACTGTTTTTGAAAGGCAATTTAATATGGCGTGCGGCTTCCATGTTTTATTTGTTCGTAGTCAGGGCCCTATTTTCATGGTGTTAAGAGTCAGCCTATGATAGTCCACTGCTGGACGTAGGCCTCTCCTATCTCCTAATATGCGTATAGACGCATTAGGAGGTAAATGCCCATAATCGCCACGCTGGGCAAGCGGATTGGCGATGCCCACTATGATGATGCTGCTGCCCATCATCAATCTTTTATCAAATAATGGTCAGTGACACCTCAATCGCTTAGTCGACTCTTACGACACCCGTTGTTGGGGTGGTGACAAATGTATTCTTACTGGCGTCACCACACGGCCAATGTGATGATGATGTGAGAGTTTTGTTCAGACTCACCACCCCAACTCCTCCCGCGGTAAGAGCCGACTAAGGGATTGAAGTGTCACTGACCATTCTTGATAGAAGATCATCGTAGAGCAGCGTCATCGTAGTGGACACATTACTGCGATCGCCAATCAGCTTGCCCAGCGTGGGTGATGTGATTTTTGAGCGACGTGGCCTATCTGATATATCTGATGGTGACTTTTAAGGTCGATTCGTAACAGCCGCCACGATTGGATCGAGTGACAAGAAGTCTCAATGTCAAAATGGTCGTAGATACAGTTTGACATGCCCGGGGTGACACTCGCACGGTGACAGATGTCATAAATAGGGTTAGGAATTTTGCTGGCATTAGGTGAACAGAGAACAGTGGAGTCGTTGCTCAAAATGTTTATGATTGATTGTATGATTAATTAAAAAAAAAACATAAACATATTCTTTATAACAGGGTTTCGCCCATTTTAAGTATTAAATAATTTTATTGTATATTACCTATGAAATGAAGTTCAATATTTTTTTTTATAATATAGCTTACGATTATTACATAATATTTATGGGCTTTGAGAAAACTAGAACCTTGAAAATCTAATAAATATATTTTCTCATTTATCAACATTTAAATTGAAAATTAATATTTTTCAAGATTCTCAAAAATAAAATTCATGTTATTTATTTAAATTCATTGATAAATCCAGCTTGAACTAAACACTATTTCGTTATTATTTTATAAGTTAATCATTTATTCAAGTAAAAAATGTTTGTAACATCGACTCCACTGCTCTCTGTTCCATAAATGCCACCAAAATCCTAACCCTAGTCATAAATTTCATTCATTCCATTTGTGCCCGCTCTTGTGAATCGACCTGTATAAAATAAAATGAAGGTAAAAAGCCAAGGTTTGGAGTCAGTAGTTCGCCTATACATATGTATTGAAGAATAAAGAATAAACGGTGATCTTTAGTCCTTGAAACAACAAAAACTTTACGAAATCATTAGCCCAGATTACAAAATCAATGTCAACCATTCGACTCCACCAGGTTTGTGCAAAGGCAACCCAAATGCTGTAGACCATGGTAGCACACTTTACATGGATCATGGCTGAATTTCATTGGACGATTACAGTTTTATCTACTTGCACTTCTATTGTTTTGACGTCGTCTCATGGTGACCCATCCTTTTGAACAAGTTCACAGAATGCATTGAACATGACAATTCCTAATGTTTATAGTATAGTAAATTATAATAGCTAAATCTCAGGATGTTTAATAACATATTTTTTTTTGTTTCAGTTAAACAAAAACTTCATCACCAGTTACTTACATGTGCACGGGAAACTCATCACTAAAATTGGGTAAGACAACGATACGTTGATTATGGTACTTGACCTATAACAAACAAACAAAATAAGACACTTTGTCATAAGTAGATGTTGTTTATTCATAACTAGTAGCGCCATCTACAATAGTTTTTTAAATGTGGAAATGTAATGTTCTATTTATGTCCATAATCATTGTTTATGTCAACAAAATAAAGCATAAACAACAACAAAATAAAAATAAAAAATAAACAAAATTCGGTTAGCAACCAAACTGATGTTTTCATTATAGTAGATAAATTAATTTACCTGTGGAATTCTGCGGAATCGAATACGAAAATAGGTTGTAGTTTAAAACGACGAGATTGCTATGACTGAATATTTACCTATATTTTACCATTCGTCACTCACGTTCCTATAATATATTAATTGCATTTGAATAATATATTAAAAGAATCTACATTATATTACACTTTCGGGTGCCAATTATAGATATATCGTTATCACAGTCCTAACGCCAAAGACCGATCAATAAGTTCACAGAGCAATGTAGACCTACACGCGAGTGCGTAATGTTTAAATTCAGATTTGATACTTTAGTGTTGTGACTTCCAACAGCTTTTGTATTTGACATTGCGTCGAAAATATTAATGGCTACTCGCTTCCGTACCAGGATGGAGACGTTCCACGAAAGCGCCTCTCAGATGCTGCGGCAATTCCGGGCCCTCCTACACCGACAGCCACTGCCGACGCCGGCCGCGCGTTTACTCCAACTGACCGCGCTCAACATGTTCGCCGTCGAGGCGACCGTCAACGCCAAAGGTATCGTATTCTGTACACTTGTGTTATTGCAGAGATACTCACAGATATTGCGACAGTTGCGCGCCCTTCTATACTGGCAGCCACTGCCGACCCCGGCCGCGCGTCTACTCCAACTGACCGCGCTCAACATGTTCGCCGTCGAGGCGACCGTCAACGCCAAAGGTATCGTATTCTGTACACTTGTTGTGTAGACATACTCACAGATATTGCGACAGTTGCGCGCCCTTCTATACCGGCGGACGCTGCCCACGCCGGCCGCGCGTCTACTCCAACTGACCGCGCTCAACATGTTCGCCGTCGAGGCTACTGTCAACGCCAAAGGTATCGTATTCTGTACGCTTGTGTTATTGCAGAGATACTCACAGATATTGCGGCAATTGCGCGTCCTTCTGTACTGGCAGCCACTGCCCACGCAGGCCGCGCGTCTACTCCAACTGACCGCGCTCAACATGTTCGCCGTCGAGGCCACCGTCAACGCCAAAGGTATCGTATTCTGTAGGCTTGTGTTATTGCAGAGATACTCACAGATATTGCGACAGTTGCACGCTCTTCTATACCGGCGGACGCTGCCCACGCCGGTCGCGCGTCTGCTCCAACTGACCGCGCTCAACATGTTCGCCGTCGAGGCGACCGTCAACGCCAAAGGTATCGTATTCTGTACACTTGTTGTGTAGACTAGACATACTCACAGATATTGCAATAGTTGCGCGCCCTTCTATACCGGCGGACGCTGCCGACGCCGGCCGCGCGTCTACTCCAACTGACCGCGCTCAACATGTTCGCCGTCGAGGCCATCGTCAACGCCAAAGGTATCGTATTCTGTACACTTGTTGTGTAGACATACTCACAGATATTGCGACAGTTGCGCGCCCTTCTATACTGGCAGCCACTGCCGACGCCGGCCGCGCGTCTACTCCAACTGACCGCGCTCAACATGTTCGCCGTCGAGGCCATCGTCAACGCCAAAGGTATCGTATTCTGTACACTTGTTGTGTAGACATACTCACAGATATTGCGACAGTTGCGCGCCCTTCTATATCGGCGGACGCTGCCCACGTCGCCCGCGCGTCTACTCCAACTGACCGCGCTTAACATGTTCGCCGTCGAGGCGACCGTCAACGCCAAAGGTATCGTATTCTGTACGCTTGTGTTATTGCAGAGATACTCACAGATATTGCGACAGTTGCGCGCCCTTCTATACTGGCGGACGCTGCCCACGCCGGCCGCGCGTCTACTCCAACTGACCGCACTTAACATGTTCGCCGTCGAGGCCACCGTCAACGCCAAAGGTATTGTATTTTTGAACTATTGCTGGTTTACCCTTGAATCGCCGACAAACATTTAATCGAATATTGTTTCAAAGTCAACGATTCAAGTATTTTCATTTCATCGACAAGTCGTTCTGTCGAAGAATCGTTTCCAATAAATCAAGGACTTTTAAAATGGTACTTGAGTTATTTTGTGTATAGCTTATATCAAGGTTTTTTCTTACGGGATTTTTTATTTCACTTTGTTTTAAATTTAGTAATATTTATTCCGCTTAATATTATTTCAATTTGTAATATTTCGTTATTGAATCTAGACGCAGTTACATCGCAGTTTCTGGGTTGCAATAAAAAAAATAACCTCGAAGACTAAGGCGGGAGCTTTAGTCTTCTAACCTAACCTATCCGAGTTGGATCTGCCCCGGAAGGTTTTGTTCGCTCGCTTCGCTCGCTCACTCGGCCATTTTTTTATTTATTATTATTTTTTTCAAAATATTTATTTTCAAAACTACAATTTATGAACATGTGATTGAACATGAACAGGTTGTTTTTGGGAAAAAGTTTTTCCTACAAAACATGAAAATGTATTAATGTACGACATATAAAAATGTTTTGTAGTAATATGTCGAATAAATGAATTTCAATGTTTAGTAGTTGAGACAATTAAAATAATTTGAAACAAATCACTGACCAAGTGATATTCGTTGAATAGTTTTTCAGAGCAGTAAAAGTTTTTAAATTGAATAGTATGTGTAACAAAAAAATGCCAAACGAAATTCCTAGTACTGATGTTTCGATGAATCGTTGTCGATGAAATGAAATTCGATTAAACGTTTGTCGGTAAAATTAATGGACACCCTGATAATCTCATGCATGCAAAAAACTTTTAAATGACGAATCATTTATTTAAAAGTTTTTTTTATTCACAATAACTTGATGCGCAATATAAACTCGAATACACGAAAAATCTAATTATTGTTAGACTTGCAACTTTTTTGTATTCCGAAATCAACGAACTTAAATGAACATGGAAGCACTGCGAACCATGGAAGCATGGAAGAACTGGAATGCAGAAGCGTATTTTTCTATTTTATAATTAAGTAAAGTATTGGCCGTATAAATTCGAATGCGCCAATTTGAACCGTTGGCTTGCTCTATCAGTAGAAACGGAGGCCACGTTGAAAGTTTTAGAAATCACTTAGAAATCATGCAGAATATGGAAGTATTCTTTTTCTGAAAATACATCTCATTTGCATTTTTTCAGTAATAAATTCGGTTAATAACTGTATAAAATACAGGATATCATTATGATTGAAAATTGTGCGACGGGCTATTTTACAACGTTTACGGACTTCAATAGGTTTAATATTCTATCTATGTCATAGAATATTCCCTTTGAGCCCTCGCCGCTTTGCAGATTTTTAGTGGAATAATTTGTTTTGATAGCATTTTTTGCTATTTGTTGCGAGACGTTGTAAGGTAAAGTTTTCTTCTAAGACTAAGCTAATCAATCTCAACCTTAGAGGATTTAGTAATGGAGTACGTACCGCTACAAACTTCATAACAAAATGTCCGAGGGGGACTACTCGTTCTTACACACTCACACTAAAATAATACTACAACACTATGTTAAATTATCGCACTAATGAGAAGTGGTCCGTAAAAAAGTAGCAGTGATATGGTATATTTTCGAACCGACCGGTTTTTATTATGCAGTACTTTTTCTTTTTAACCGACTTCAAAAAGGAGGAGGTTTACAATTCGTCGAAATCTTTTTTTTTTTTTATGTATGTTCCCCGATTACTCGAAGACGCGTGGACCGATTTGAAAAATTTTTTTTTTGTTTGAAAGGGTTTACCTTCTAGTTGGTCCCATTGTCACCGAATTCAGATCTGATGATGGGATCCTGGAGAAATCGAGGGAACTCTTCAAATGTTGTAGGCACACATGACATTTTTCATTTATTTTCGAAGACTAATCAAGTATTTGCGTCTAGTCATGAACGTTATAAGTTGGTGATCTGATGATGGAAGGTACAACTCCTCAGCAATTAGGAGTTGGGGGATAATTCTTTAAGTATAACATATTTCGTGTATTTTGGAAGCTATTTGAGTATTTGCCTTTAGGTGGTCATCCTTTCATGTTGGTGAGCTGATGATGAAAGGTACAACTCTTTAGAGATTAGGAGTTGGGGGACAATTCTTTAAATATAACATATTTCATGTATTTTGGAAGCTATTCGAGTATTTGCGTTTAGGTGGTCATCCTTTCATGTCGGTGAGCTGATGATGGAAGGTACAACTCCTTAGAGACTAGGAGTTGGGGGATAATTCTTTAAATATAATACAGGGTGTTTGTTATGTCGTTAGCCAAATTTGGATATGTCATTCGCGATCACCAGTACACAACATTTTTGAAAAAAAAATGACACTTTTTTTTAGTTTTTTTTCCCGATTTTTATCCGGCAAAAACATAATTTGTGGTCACTGGGCAAGTTTGTTTCAATCCGTGCGATTCGATGGCAGACAAAAGGGTAGCAGGTTTGAGTAGTCAAGTCTTAGCCAATCAGGAGTTCATCACAAGCACCGATCAGCCGACGTCACTCACCCCACCATCGGCATTAAACAATTAATAAAATGTCCTAACTACATGCACACGCGATTGTTATTTGATTAAAACTGCCCAAGCGCATACCTACCTGTACCTGCTCGTTGTCATCAACAATTCAATTTGCTTAGAGAGTGCATTAGAATCGATATCTGAGGTAAACCAGTACGCGTTTGTATGACGGAACATTTAGGTTACTCCGTTCTTGAGGTCAAATTATGCTGGCTCGGCTGATCGCAAGATGCCATGTGCCATTTGTACAGCACTCTGTAAACAAAGAAGGAGTGCGCTTGCGTGAACACGCTCGAGTCAAACTACCCTCAGATCGGCGCGCAACTCAAAATACCCTCATTATTAGTACTGTATGCGATAGACTGATAATGCTGTCTCGTGGGTTTTACCTGCAAGTTAAGCTCCACCTCCATTCCCCACCACGCGTAGGAAACTTGTTACGTATTGAATTAGTTACCTTATGCGGGTTAATTAAAGTTGCAAACTCAAACACCCTTTCCAATCTGATTTGGCAGTTATGAGCGCATACTAGGTGGGGCAGTACGCAAAGTAAGCAAGTGATCATAGTGACCAAACATTCGTTAGATAATGGGATTTTTTAAAAAATCTATAACAAAAGGGATAATGAAAAATGGATTATTTTTGTTTTACCAAATATTTTTTTACGCCTTTACCCAACACATATTGTAATATGGCTAATGATATAAAAAACACCCTGTATAGTTCATGTATTTTGGAAGCTATTTGAGTATTTGCCCTTAGGTGGTCATAGTCTCATGTTAGTGAGCTGATGACGAAAGGTATAACTCCTTAACAATTAGGAGTTGGAGGATAATTCTTTGAATATAACAACTGTCATACATTTTCGAGATCTATTCAAGTGTTTGCTTAGTAGTTATGACATGTTGGTTAGCGGTTAGTGATTCTTTAAATAATATAGGCATGCTAAGGCTGTTACCTATAATCTTTGAAATTATTCATACCTGCTGATGATACAATATACCTATATCTCCTGTATATTTAATAATGGGATAATTCTTTGAATATTTAAGTTATCCAGTTCAGGTTTTCTGGCCTATTACAGTGCAGTACATTCTAATTATAAGTATTTAGAGCATACTAAATAACGATTTTACACTACTAAAAAGCAAAAAATAAAATATTTTAAAATAAAAATAAAACCGCCTTCAAAAATTCGCCCCAACTAAAAAGTTAAAAATAATTTTAGTTCCTACTTCTTAGGATTTCCTACCCAAACATTTAAACCTTTTACCCTATTCATTGAAATAAAATATTATGGCTAGGTATCCTACAGATTTCTTAGAAGTCGGTGCCAAGCCAAATATGTTCACTTCGCGAGTATATGACTGTATTTAATAGAGCTTTGTAACTTACTGTCACTCCGGAGTCCGTTATGCTTTCATCAAAATGACTGAGGTAGATCATTCTTTTGATAAAAACATAATCGGAGTGACAGGAAGTTACAAAGCTCTATCTAATATATACCTATGAACGTATTTGGCTTGGCACCGACTTCTAAGAAATCTGTAGGATACCTAGCCATAATATTTTATTTCAATGAATAGGGTAAAAGGTTTAAATGTTTGGGTAGGAAATCCTAAGAAGTAGGAACTAAAATTATTTTTAACTTTTTAGTTGGGGCGAATTTTTGAAGGCGGTTTTATTTTTATTTTAAAATATTTTATAATATTCTTTATACCTTATACCTAAAAATTAAAATATAATCATATTAAATCAAACAAGTTTGTGTGAGTTTAGGCGTTCATTACAGCAACGTACTTTTGTTTTTTTTTTCTCTCACTAGCTCTTAAAGCGCTCGTTTATCCTTTAATACGAGCGGGTAAAAACGCTTTTTACCAACTTGTGAATAAAGTAATTTGACATTGCTCTAATTCCTATAGCCCCCTACTGCCTATTATAAGTGGATCTGTATGACCGTAGTAAACATGCGCAATCGGAGCTGACATGTTAAATTGCCGTTTCTCATGGGTGACTTTGTAAGCCATTGGCTATATTTAGGTTCCAGAAGTAACTCTATTCTACGATACGTTTCGACATTTAGTTTTAAATGGTTTATTTAAGTTAATTTACATTTGGATGAGATTTGTAATCATATTTCCTCGCGATAGTGAGGGGAAAAAAGTTGTATTACACTCGGCGACAAAGTTTGTTCAACTCTCGTGCCTTGAGACCTTCGCAATGCTCAAGATTCCAGTTTTTGAACCACTCGCTACGCTCGTGGCTCAATTTTGGAATCTTTCGCTAGCTCAGGTCTCAATATTGGCACGACAGTTAAACAACAACTTTGCCCCCTTGTATAATAAATAACTATTGTACAACGGTATTTATTTGCCAATTTTAATTTGGTATATACTGCACTATTAAAATTATACATTTATAGAAACCGATGCTCCAAACATAATTAAAAAAGTGTATACATCTTTTTACCTTTGACTGTACCACTACTTTAAGCTCTGAAAGTATTATTGACCTCTCAGCACCTCACAATTTCAAGTCAATTAAACAATGTATGTTTTGTAATAAGACTGTTCAAAGACGCGCACAATTAATCGTTAAAAGTCCAGCGTTAAAAATATTGTTTATAAGGATTTAAAAAAAAATTGTGCTGTTTGAAAAAAACCGCTCTTTTAAAATTATCGCAAATTTTTACTATCACACGATGCCACACATTTTCCCGTCCTCCCGACTATACATGACGGAATAGTACATTACTACCGAGGCCGCGAAGTGACTGGTTGCCGGCCGAATATATGTAGACGGCCGAGCGAAGCGAGGCCGGATAGTATTCGGACGGCAACCCGTCACTTCATGGCCGAGGTATGTATAATGCTTTTCTCAAACATGCAATGAAATGAAACAAAAAAAATATCTTCATTCTAAAAAATTATAAGTCAACTACATAACTAAGTCTTTGAAACACAACAAAAGTGAAATACTTTTTTTTTATATTTTTAGTCCTTGTGGACAGGCGAAAGCACTAAGCTATGCTGCCTTAAAAATCAAATACGACACCGACGCCTCGTTTTTTGCAAATTTTTACGTTTAAAAAGCGGTATTAGACGATGCGGTCTGTTGGGTCCAATTAATCGCATGCGATGATCGGGGCCGACGGATCGCACCGTATAATACGGCTTTTTAAACATTATTTTGAGTAGTTATTGTACATATTTTAAATTATATAATTTAAATACCTAATTATAACTGCAACAATTAGCCATTCATTTTTTTTAATACTAATATTACTTACAGATAATTATTGGCTAAAAGCCATGATGCCAGGTCACAACCCTATGTCAAATGAAAATTAAAAAAGAGGCACTTGCCGGCCTAGGCCGGCAAAGGGGTACTTCCCGGTCACTTTTTAGGCACGTAACTACAACATTTCATTGCATGTTTGAGAAAACGTATATTGCCATATGTAAAGAATTTGTAGCGACACTACCTCTGGGCTCAAAAGGAAGTTCCTAGGATTTAATATTTTTTTACCAATACATTATCCTAAACCTTTAAAACAATACAATTTACTGGCGATGAACTAGAATCGGTCGCTAGCTCTCTTTTATTTACCCGGAAATTATATGAATATTAGTTATTCATGCTCGTTGCATTGTTGAATGTGAGAGTGTGAATTAAGTCATATTAGCGAAAGGAAATATTTGAAGGGTACATTTGCAAGCGTAAAGTGAAGTTGCTTTCAGGCGCATATAAATCAATACATATTTTATTGAGCTTCGAACCATTCCACCTTTCAAATAACTGACTCATAACATAATTGCCGATTCTTTACATTGTAATATGACGTGCTACCATTGATAAGTAAATAAGAAAAACTGCAGTCCTCTTAGTTTAGTTTCACTGTCTTATAGTCTTATGAGTACATTTTATCGAAGACATCAGTCGGACTCGGTCCATGAATGTGTTGTTTGAATAAAAACGTGCTTCATTGTATCTAGCCATAAGGACTTGTGACGGGATGTTTGTATATTATCGTCGTGATAATATCGAGTAAGATTGTCATTTTGATTAAAGCATTATCAACATTATCGTTTTAAAAAATAATAAAGTGCCGAGCTTCGGTGAAAAAGAAACCAAAGTTGACTGGGTGGCTGGGTCGTTGAATAGGTTATCGGGTAATTTAAATAATTTCTTAAATCACTGTTCATGATCTAAAAATATAACGAACAAAATCATCCACGCACATAAACCTCCGGCTATGGATATTAGAAAGCGTCAGCGTCGAAAAAAAAAAATCTCGAACTCTTCGTGGCATTCGGATTACAAAGGCGTTGACAGTCGACTAAAAACAGTTGTATGATCCTTATTATAAAGGGATACGATGAAATGTGGATACATCTCTTCGACTGTAGATGAGGATAGACAGAAGTTATTATTCACTCATCTCTGCTAATACATCTGCTTCACTACTAAAACCTGTTAAATGATGAGCCATAAGAACTAAGATGGTAAGACGCGACTCGTAATCGCATACAAAGCTTCGTACTACTCGTATATATTGCGTGGTAAATTGTTGTGCTGCAGAGTTTTGAACGCCCCGAGAAAATCCAACTTTGAGTTTACTCGTATGTTTTTTAATTGCTTATTACATCCTATGTGGCTTGTAAATAAACGAACAAATTGTAGAATGCTTACTCATATATGCCTAAAAATGTATCAACAGTATGTTAAACAGGTTTAAAGCGAGCTTTGTGAGAACTTAGTTTTAAAGAAGTTATGGATCTGTTTAACCTTACCTCCCATAGAAATCCCATACGTCGAGTTGTCGTGAATTACTTGAGCAATAAATGCCGTAGTTAGACATTAGATTGGCACACAGAATAGGTGAATCGAATCCGTGAAAGAAACTATGCAAGCCTTGGAATAGTGTCAACATCCTGTAGCTAGCTTTACCTTTTTTATAGTACATTATTACTGGCTTAAATGAAATACAAGTTTTTCCCCCGCAATTACGCATGCGTGGAATCAGGGATTCATCCTTTTCTAGAACTGACGAAGATTTTCCGTTCTTTATGTCTTTGATATGTTTTTGTGTAACTTGTGTTAATTATTGTGTCTGATTCCGTGAATTAATTCACGGCCACCATGGAAGAAGAAGTTTTGGAGCTATTTTGTCAAGCATTGTACAAACTTGGGACCAATTCGTGGCACTATTTTCTCGTTATATCTAATAATAATAAGGTACAAATGTATTATGCCCTGAATTGACGATATTTTCCTTTTTTTTAATGTGTAATTCATGTTTTAAAATCTTCCTTCCTGAGAAAATTACCTGATGTTAAAAATATTTTTTATTTTGATAATTAGACATGTCCCAACGCAGGTAGGGTAAACTTGCCTAAATCGTACTCCTGCCTAAATCGTACCCCATCAATATCTTGTGAATTGAAACTGCTGAAGCAGTGTAAGTTTTATAAAATTGAACAACTTGGTCGGTGTGTAACATCATCCGAGAAACAACCCCACAGTGCCACCCCATCGAAAATTATTCAATAACTTATTAATTTCGCTGTTTTCGAGTAATTGTTAAGGTCGACTCTTAAGGATTTCAATTTCGATCGCAATGAGCTATGTAAATTATAAGTATTTTGCTTAATGCTTTACTTAGTTACGCTATTAATTACGTGAAATACTATCGTCATTTTAACAACAATTTTTTTATACGGCAACTTTTAAATCTTAGTTATCTTATGCCTAAATTGTACTCATCACTTTGTTCTATTTTGTACCGGTACGTTTTAGGAATAATCGTTTATTTGACTGTATATGATAAACATAACCAATAGATAATACAATACTTAGTCACGTAAAGTTATAGAAATAATTATCTGTGTATATTGACAATGGAAAATTAAAAAAAAATAAGAAATTTGGTCAGGCTCATGTTGTAGGGATGAAACAAAATAAGAGACAATAATTTGTGTACCTACGCGATGAAGATGGATCCACTGACTTTGTGCTGGAGTCGAGAAATATGCTCGTAATTTTATTTTTGACAATGCCATGAAATTATGCAGTCCGACAAACAATTATGGATTGAAAAAAAATCGTTAAAATGTTAGTTTTAAATCTGAAATAAGAAATCATTCCTTGCTTGCTTATTCAACAATATAATAAGATTAGTGGCTAAATAAATATTATTAATATCCCTGAAATTCAGGGACCGAGGGTAACCAATGATATTCAATATCATTGGTTATGATTATGAGACTATAAACAATTATATAATCTTAGTTTCTATACTAAGTTACGCGGGTTCGATATAGGAATACAGAGGTACGACTTTGGAATACATAGTCTTAAATCGTACTTTATCCACTTTTTTTTAAATTGTATTTATCTCAGAATTTATTGAAGTTCAAAGTTTTGTTACTTTAGTCGATTAGTAAATAAATAAAGATTCTCTTGATATCATACAGATATCATTTCTTATGTATATGTATATCCTGATATTTAGCACTTTCTCTTAATGGGTACGAATTAGGCAAGTTTCCCCTATCTATGCATTATTATCTAGAATTATCTAGTGGTATCTGCTTGCTATCTACTACACAACCACATAAAAAAAGTAATTCTTCTTTTTTAGGGTACCGTATCGAAAGGTGATACTGAGATATACCTAACCCTGTTCCCTTCCCTTTGCCCGTGGCTATAACTAGAGCCGACGAGTAGAGTTCGAATTTACCTACACAGATTAAATGTGAGCTTTTTTAGTAGAATAATCATATGTCCATGTTAAGCAAAAAATGTTATTATGCATAATATTTTTAGTGTACTCATACATATTATTTATTTATAATTTTAATCTTTTCAGACATGGCGATTATTTCAGGCAAACAACAGAACTTTTATTGTTTCTAGTATAGAAAATAATGATGAAAATGGCGCGGAACCCTCGGAGCGCTAGCTCAGGCGCCCAAGATACTGTACCTTGGTACCGTATTTTAATCTGCAGACGCTTAATAATTTCCTCTGTCATCGCGTGTCATAAAAATACTCTCGCTCTTGTTTTTGTCAGAAATTCATTATTATTATCGTAATAAAGCGAGTTTAAACTCACCCGGTCCTGTTACGCTGGGATTATAAATATAGAAGGGCGTCCAGAGTTAACTATCCCACAGCCCGTTTTTATACACAGATCACTAACACGCGATCGTGCCTTTATAAAAAGACGAGGACGTTGGTCATACCATTCAAACCTAGTATGAGAGTGTTACGGGTTGTTCCATAAATGTGAACATTGCTATACGAGTGACATATTTCATTGATGACACAAATGTCCTCTAATTTGTTTTAAAAAATAACATATCTTTGACCACTGCTACTCGGAATCAGGACCTATATTTGCTTATTGATTATTGAAAAATGTGTGCTTAATTTTAGTTTTGTGCCAATTTAGAGAAAGAGCTATGTGAAAATGCGCCACAAAACTTACAAATAAGTAAAATACTATCATGGGTCAGTATCAGTACTCGGTACTCCTAGAACAAATTTTTAACTCTATTGTTGTATGTTTTATTTATTTTTTTGTGCATAAAGAAAGAAAAACATCTCAGCATAAAGCTGGTAACGGCAGCGCTGTTTTTCCGTTGTAGCAGCAGTGTGATACAATACAACACCACGGTACGCAATTTTATCCTTTTCTACATTTACTAAAATTAAGAAGAAATAGTACATTACTACCGAGGCCGGGAAGTGACTGGTTGCCGGCCGAATATATGTAGACGGCCGAGCGAAGCGAGGCCGGATAGTATTCGGACGGCAACCCGTCACTTCATGGCCGAGGCATGTATAATGCTTTTCTCAAACATGCAATGAAATGAAACAAAAAATGTATCTTCTTTCTAAGAAATTATAAGTCAACTACATACAAAGTCTTTGAAACACAATTAAAGTCAAATGGGCATTTTCGCGAGAAGAGATCCAAAAACTTATTTTTCTGAAACAGGTAAATTTTATGTTTTTCCTGCTCAGAATCACGAGCTCTTTCGATCCTACTAGAAGAAAAAAAGTGTCCCAACTTTTTGTTTCTATTACGTAACCGTTTTTCAAACACTTTGTACAGCGGTTACAAAGTGGAGAGCATGTAAAATGTATGAAAAATGTGGGACCATTTTTTTCTTGTACTTTTTTTCTCCTAGATTGAAAGAACTCGTTATTCTGAGTAGGAAAAACATTAAATTTACCTACCATAAAAAAATTTTTTCTCGCGAAAATGCCCAAATACGACACCGACACCTAATTTTTTTTTTAAGATTGACCTGACCTGAAGTTGCAAATTTTTAATTTAAAAAAGCGGTATTAGACGACGCGGTCGGTTGGGTCCAATTAATCGCATGCAGTGATCGGGGCCGACGGATAGCGCCGTATAATACTGCTTTTTATTTTGAGTAGTTATTGTACATTTATTTTAAATGATCTAATTTAAATACCTAATTATAACTGCAAAAATTTGCCAATCATTTTTTTTATACTAATATTACTTACAGATAATTATTGGCTAAAAGCCAAGATGCTAGGTCACAACCCTATGTCAAATGAAAATTAAAAAAGAGGTACTTGCCGGCCTAGGCCGGCAACGAGGTACTTCCCGGCCACTTTTTAGGCACGTAACTACAACATTTCATTGCATGTTTGAGAAAAATACTATTACTAACGCCATATTTCAATAGGCTACTTGACCCATTTTTAAAGTTTGTCGTATATTAATCAATATCAGATTAACGGAAAAAAATATAAATATATATTTTCACGACCTAGAAAACCGCAAAATTATAACTTAAAATTTAAACTTTCGTTACCGCGCGAAAACGATACTAGCCATGTTAATGCTTAGATTATCTGTGGTGTGACGTCACTCAAACCGAAAACAAACATTTAACATGTCACTTATGTTATGTCAATGTCACAGCTAAGCTACATGCCTACATGTCCATGGCGAATTTCACTCGTATAAGATTCGACATGAAGTTAGTTTAAGATCCTATGACGTCACATCATGGCCGACACCGTTTTCAGAGTACGAAATTAAAAAAAATAAAACAAATTTTTCAATAAAAAATATGTACCCATCAAACACTTTTAATACACCGTAATCGAAAAATATTGATCTTTTCAATAAATACTACAGAAAATAATATTTTTTTGCACTAAATTTGATATGAGTCAAGTAGCCTATTGTCAAGCCTCGTACGGGCAAGCCAATGCACACTTGTACAGTTGCATTATCTGTTGAAGCATATTACGTAATAGCTATAAACTACTAACAAGCCTCAGTAGCCGTACAGTAAGTTGGCAATTAAGTTTTGTAAGTTGAGTAAATGTATACGTAAACATTTCTTATTAACTCATCGTACGGCTACCGGTTGATACTCAAGATGGCAACTGCTTTACTTATCTAGTAAACGCTAACGTAAACCTTACATGCCAACTCATGGCACAACTACTAAAGGTGGATTTACACTAAACGAGCGAATGCACATTCTATCCCCACTCTATGAAAATCGTTCGCTACACAAAACGTAATTTGTCGAAATTCGTTGATTTCGTAGAATGGGGGATGTTATGTTATGTTACGGAGGGATGCTCGACCGGACTCGAGCGGGCTGTCGAGCATCCAATATGCTCATTCACCACATTTCCCTTAGCTGGAGCTGCAGGTTAGTGTTCCGGTAGCGTTCCCCCAATACTTCCCTCTGGCCTTCCAATTTTGGATGAATGGGGGATAGAATGAGCAATTCGCTCGTTTATAAATTAGCCGAGCAAATTGGTACTGGCAGCCGGATCAACTATACTGCAAGTAGTTTATATTTCACGTAATGGGATGTCTATAGGAGATAGTCTGTGTTTTTGCATTACCGTCTCGCAAGTTGGTAACTTGTTTTTAAGCTTATTACCTTCTATTTTTGGAACTAAGCAGACTAACGTAAGCGAAGACGGGACTCGGGAGCGACCTTGTGGAAAAATAGTCTCAAGTACAAAAGACCGCAGACTTATTGCATGTCTAATTAAGGGATACATAAGTACATATATAATAATTGAAGTTAATTTTATTAAAAAATGGGTGTAATAAGTAAAAAACCCTTTTTGAGCTTACCACTTACAGGTTCGAGTTTACTGTATTATTTGATAAATTGGTTGTATTTCTGGACGCACGATTAGTTTATGATACATAATGATATTATCAATTTCTCGAGTATCAACTAAAGTTTTATCGTTAACTACTAATCTGCTTGATAATAATGATAATATTACTTTAAATCTTGATTAGATTTATCATAGTTATAATTCTCATTTTAAAACTTGATTGGATTTACCATAGTTATAGTTCTCATCTTAAATCTTGATTACTTAGACTTACCGTTCCGACTTGCTGAGATCTTGAATTTCCGCAGCACGGTATTTAGGTATTTAAACCTAAGTAGTATACATACCATGCAGCTGTAAATGTAGGTAATACGTAATTTTTTACGGTTTCACATTTGCCTAAATATTACATTTCAAGTAGGTATTATAAAAATGTATAATCCCCTACATCTATTTAGAAGTTTTGCAACATGCCTGCGCAATAATTTAATAAAACAATTTCGATAATGATAATGACGTTGATTAATAAAGGAATAAGGCTGTTGTGTTCATACAGCATGTCGATAACAAACAACTGATGGTAACCTATCTATGGCCCGCTGCTTCAGAGGTGCAACATGTGCATTCGTGATCCTTTATTAATCTGTCTTTATTTAAAAATAATAAATTAATGTCAATCGATTCCTTTTTGTGAGGGTTATTTTTTATATTTGTTTTTACTATTTTTTACCGGAAATAAACAAATTCGACCTTTTCACTGATTATTGAATAACCCATAATCGATGAAAACAGTTAAACAAGTTATGATGTCTATGCGCTGTAGCTGATTTTGATTAGTAAGTGAATACAGAATTGGCGAAATTAATGTATATAGTGTGCTTGTAAATGTGGTTATTTCCTGTGGCCCCGTCCGAGCGCAGTAAAGGCTTGTAATTACAAATTACAAGTTATCGGAGGTTGATGCACCGCTGCCTGCGCCCGCGCCCCTCGGTGCGCTGCCACCGCGCACATTTGACGGCCGGTGATGCCAGATGTCAAAGTGAGAGACTTCTTACTTTGACATCTGCATCTTACAGATTTTTAAGAGTTATTATCACTCATACACATCACACCTACCTTTACCTCGCCGTTAAACTTTGGTTTGGCGAAATTGTAGTAGTAAGCATCTTAGTATTGTTATTGAAAAAAAAAACATACATCACATAGACTTATGGTGATGAACTGATGACGGGTATAAATCAATACCTGAAGTAGAAAATGTCATTCTTATGGGTATTGTCTAGATTAAGCTGTTCGTTTATTGCTGAATGCGAATACACACATATTTTTAGTGTAAAAATACAAGCTTTTGTTGTATGAATTTGCCGTTTGGAGTGAATAACGACGGTGAAAATTTGGCCTAAATTTAAACTAAATGATTTGTATTAAAACTTATTAAATTAATAGGAATTTGTATAAATCAAATTTAAGATAAATCTTTACCATTCTCTAAAATCTGTATAAATAGAGATAAATCTGTATACATGGCAGCCCTGTTGACGGCGACAGGTTCAACAAACTGACGCCCCGAAGCTGCAGTGACGACCTCTTTTACGCCATTACGCGCAATCATGTTTTGGATTATAACTATCATGAAAAAATGATAACTGATTGACGGTACACCCTTAAAATTTAAAATCAATGTCCCAAAATTACATTGTAACTGTAAAAATAAACGTCCTCGTGTAGGATATTGGACTCGTAATGGATATGGTTGGCATGGAAGTCATCTTTATTGAAGATATCTTAGATAACAGCGCGCTATTGCGTCGCAGGTGCAATCCGTACTGTGTATTTTTAGCCGACTCTATTTATATCTGACCGGCTCGAGTCGAGCGAGCGACCGAGTCGAGTCCACCGAGGCGTCCCAATCACTCATATAATGCCCATATTTTCCACTTCCCTGACAACTGGACCGGCGAATGACGCCTAAGCTTAATCGCACCTCTAGTCTAGATTGCCTTGGTAATTTATTCGAAGAACTTGTCGAACGTGCTGCGAGTGAAGTAAAACAATGGAAACAAGTTATGTTTTACAAGCAGTTCTTTTACGCTTATGAAAACTTGTAGCATAGTCCCTGTGACAGTCGATCACGTTAAAATGAAAATGTGATAATATGCAGCAAACACCTTTATTGATTACGGTTCGCTTACTTCAAAAGGGAAACCGGAGTATAATAAGATACAGTCGAGATTCTTTAATGTAATTATGCAATTACTGGCCATGCTAACTTCCCTTATCGCCAAGCTTGCGGATCCCTACAAAAATAAGTTGATTCCTGGAACTTGCCTGGGGTATAATTTTATGTTGCTGTATTTTTAACAGGATTACACACCGTGGTGGGTATGTATGATAAAAAAGCAGGATATCATAAAACGTTTTTAACGACAAAACATAAAAATAGAGAATGCTTGAATTCTGTACAGATTTTATAATATCATACATATTTGTTCCGCGCTTCGTAAGTTAGCTTGTTATCTAATTTACATACTCCTAAGACCAATTAAGTAAAATTATGTTCTACAACATCCCGTACACTATTACGGGATGTCTCAAGGAAATTAGGGAAACATTCTTCATAGTACAGCACTAACTTCCTAAAGGAAATGAGCACGGATCAACGCAGCGCCCGTGTATATGTCGCGTCATAATACACGGTGCCCATGAGGAAGGGGAAAAAAATCAACAGCGGATTTCTGACCAAATTTGAAGTTAAAAATGTCATAATGAAGTTTTCTGGATTGAGTCTATTTTAAGAGAATTTTTTTTTTTTTTTTTTTTTTTTTATTTATATTATTAATCCATTTTATTTAAATATATCATAAAACAGGATATACACTTAAAACACAAAAGATACAAACAATAGCTCTTAATTAACAAATAATAAATTTAACCTAAAATAACATAAAGCTAGCTAAAGACTAACAACTACACAACTTAACCTAAAAAACTAAGCCTAGCTATTACCGGTCCACCATCACCGCCCCCCGCCCCCCACTCCAGGTGCAAAGGTGCCCATCACGCTCGCCGCGTTGCCACGCTGAACCGCAATGGACAACCTCTGCAGCAGAAAGGACCCGGAGCGAGGATCGTGACCGCTATCCCTCAACCGCTTCCCCACCTCCCTAATAAAAGCCAGGGCTTCGGCACACCAGCATCCCGTGGTTTCCACAGCAAGAGGGACAAACAAGTAGCTTGCCAGAGATGCGTACTTATCCCTCTTCCGTGACGCAGCAAACTCCGCTGCCGCCCCTGCAGACCGCACAGTACGACTAATATGAGATGCCGCGAACGTGCTGACGCACGTGGCATCCCACACCAGGCATCGGCCCCTCTCCCACGGGATCAATGTCAATCCGTCTGGCCTCTTCCCATCAGACCGGCTAAGGCCTGGCGGCTCCAGCACACACGGGACATTAGCAGCTACCAACGCCCTCCGCAATATATCGTTGAGGGCGTGGTGCCGCGGAAACCTCCCTGCACACCGACAACAACCCAAAGCGTGATGGCCGTTGCCCTCCACTACTGAGCCGCAAATACATGCATGGGGTTCGCAAACGTCACAGCCCAGACGAAAAGCAACAGCAATCCGCAATGAGTTGTCATCGAGAAGAGTACCTAGGTGGGGAGAGGGAAGCGCCTGCAGCCAAGCCCCAGACTCCGGCCGCGACACTGCGTTGAGCCTGGCCTTATCAACGCTCACTTTGAGCCTGGCCTTATCAACGCTCACTTTTCAGAGAAAATTATATTTTTTCCTAAATTAAACCGTTTTAGCCCGTTACGCTATTATAAACGCATTTTAGGAAACGATTTTGTTACCATGTTGTCTTAGTCCTGTTACATTTAATTGACAGACATCAAATGAACAAACAAATCTTTAATTACCTAGCAAATAAAAAAAAAAACTTTTAAAGTGCATTTTTCGCGATAGTTTCATTAATAAAATCCTTTTTTTGTGTATTGAGGCATTCAAAACATCAAAAAAAATACTAGAAAAAAAATTTTTTTTTTACAGATTTGACCAAAACTCACTTAACATTTTTTGCTTCTTTTAGTCTCCGGAATATGCTGTTAAAATTTTTCCCTTTCCTCACGGGCACCTTGTATAAATATGTACCTCAAATTTCCCTGTAGCTGTCGGCATAATTCTTCTGAGATATTTACTTTGTAGGTACTTGTCTGACCTCCTTATTCATAAACGTCACCTAACTATTATTTGCCACTTTCGGTCTTGTCAATATATTTACAAGACTGAAAGGAATATAAACAATACTTATCGATTTGCTAAGTTAAGACGTTTATGAATAAGGGGGTTAGTTTATATTTTTCATTACGCCAGGGAGCAACGCGTCAGGTCGGTCCCCGTGGCTGGAGTGCGCTCTGGGAGTGTCCTTGCTGATGTTCGGCGCGATGCTGGAGCGCTGCTGCGCGCTACTGCCGGAGCCTGAGCAGTCGCAGCACCACGCTGACGCACTTCTGTTACTGCCTGCTATTAAGGTAAGGAACAGCGGCTATACCGCACAAATTTCGAGGATTTATCTTAGGAGGAATGGTAAGGATTGGGCATGTCGCATTCCTTGGACACAGACAAATCCTCAAAATTTACGAATTTCGAAGTTCGCGTTTAGGAGGCCAGTATGCTTAGCACATGATTGGCGCGACAGTATCTCGCCGCGAGATAGACTATCCATCCCTCTTTTGTTAATATAGCTAGTGCAGTGAAGGACGGAAGATCTATCTCGCGGCGATATACTATCGCACCAATCATATGCTAAGCCTACTGATACGACAATTATGGGAGAGGTTTTAATTGTTATCGGTGATATTGCACAATTCAACAGGCCTTGTCATTGTATTCATAGCTTACACCTCACTAGCAAAGTCAAATGTATCACACGCATCGTCACAATATTCAAAATAGATAGGAAGATGAGGAATGTGGCTTAAGAAACTTCAATATTATTATTATTACTTTACTACTCCTATTTGTGTAACAGTTTTTTTTTTATATATTAGCTACGTCTGGTAATTAATTCGTAGTATAGCTTTTTAATGAAGCCCTTACCGTTACGTTACGGGTTACGCGCACCATTCGATGCTAACCTGATTGCTAATTACCATTTATAGGGTTATTGAAACGTATTTATCCGCAGACCACGAACCCTGTAAAGTATTCGAAACGTCGGAATGAAGTTAAAGTTGGTTAATATACGCGACTTACGCGAGTTTATCCGTTTTCATAGTTTTATTTCATGTGCAATCCTCATGGTAACCGAAGAAAATATTATGAAACATATTAATTTATCAATAAAATTAAATCATTGAATGTGCAAACGGTAGAGTTATTCATATTTTGCCTTGGTAGCAACTTTACTCGAAACGCACATCTCACTTGCGGCGTCCTTTATATCGTAGTACGGAAATTTGCTTAGAATGAATTTCTTATATATTATTTTTTCTCGAAACAAAATACGCGAATAAAACATTATTAATTACGACGCTGCTTCGAAATTATTGGGTAATTGTTTTTACTCAAACTAGAAGATCAAGGAATTGGAGTGCCATTAATAGATGTCCTGCATTTAACTACAGAACTACATTCCGACCTAGTCATTAAGCAACTTCAAACAAACGTATTTTCATAGGTAGTTTTTATTTTGTGTTGCAATATTTATCCTCCCCATTGGCGCCTAGAACGGCGCCTATGCTAATTTTAGAGTGAAATATTTTTTCGTTTTCTCACCCTAGGTATGTCGCGGCGGAGTATTTAATTTTATTTGTTTCTTTTGTTTAGGTGTGGTCGGATTGGATGCTATGCCACAGTAGCGTTTGGAATCCACCGCCGTCCTTCGACAATTTTGAAATAGGGTAAGTTTCCATTGAATGCTTTTCAAGTTTCTTCGAGGCGTCTATAAAATTATACAAAGTAGACTATTTTATACAATTATAAATATAATCTGTCATTTATGAATTTCATTGTCATGAATACTTATAAGATCGTCTTTTTGAAATGGTTTTTGTAAAGCTCCATTAAAATGCAAGCTCTGGTCTGCGTGGTGTAATTTCGCATACGTTGCAGCGCTAGATGAAAAATTCACATTCATTAATTTAAGTCAATCAAGGTAAATAAATTGTATTTTTGTTTTAGAACTGAAAGAAGCCCATGGGACTGGCTCGCGAAATTAATGAACATCCTCGAAGATCTCGATGATAAAACGATTGAGTTGGAAAGCGAAACGAAAGAAGGTAAATTACGATACCATTGTGAGTAAAACACTAATAACTATAAAATGCCATTAAATATAATAAAACACAATATCATAACCACACTTGATTAAAACCTAAAAAAAATAGAATAGTGCGAAGTGTCCTGAACGAAGAATATTAATACGGCTTTATATTATGGTATGTTAAGTTCAGAGTAAGTTGCGGACACAAGATTATATGGGATATCAGAGTCACTTGTATGGTTGTAAATGCTGCCTACATCGCTAAATTAAAAGTTGCCTTGCACGAAGCATCTTATACGCGCTTTTATAGTCCAATCAAGTCTATTATTCGATCAATAAAACAAAAGATAAGAGTAAATGGCTTCTTTATAAATTATAGCTACTTACAAGAATTTTATTAGCCATGATACTTATTTGTAGAGGCCGAAGTGGAATGCTAAGAATAGGTTGTGTCGTCTGTGCCTTGATAATCGGGATATGCTTTTTATATATTTTTTTTTAGCAAGATATACTGCATTTAATTATCATTTACTACAGGTAATTTTAGAGCGTGGCGTTAATGATGACTGTTATAATAACAATAAAACAATCTATGGTGTTTATTGACAGTCAGCGCACCTGTAGCTGAGTTTTTTTGTGATCAAAGGTTTTATAAATATATATCATAAAATGTAGTTATTATATTTATGTAAATATTATTGTTGCTTAGGTTATGATTAGTAGACTCCGCTATCTTTCGCGCTGACATTAGCGATTGAATGTTTTTTCATCGATGTGATTGATTTTTTCAACTAAATAAAAAGAACTGCACGGGATTGCGGCTCAAATCAGTGAAATATACATAAATCGTGGATTTATTTTATCAAAGCTCATCGCATCATGTTTTACAAAAAAATAAAAAGGTAACTTTCGCTATTTTGAGACTTAATTTGATTTTAGCCGTTTAGATCTGTATCTAAACGGCTAAAATCAAACACATTATTTCATAACATATACATAGATATCGATAGAGTCGATAAAATAATGCCCATGCGACAAAAAAACGGGGTCTAATCAGAATATACTCGTATGTTGTACTACGAATTAATGTTTGTACTACGATCTAGGTTACGTGTCAGTGCGGCTAGCCGAAGACTCTTCACTGGCGGGCTTCACGCCGCTCATGTACATGGAGCCGGCGGCGGCGTGGGCGCGCGCCGACCCGCCCGGCAAGCACCACGCCGCCGAGCACGCGCTGCGCACTAGGAAACTGCTGTTCTTCGGCACCGAGTGAGTATACACGAGGGGTCTGTGTGTAGCCGAAGACTTCACTGGCGGGCTTCACGCCGCTCATGTACATGGAGCCGGCGGCGGCGTGGGCGCGCGCCGACCCGCCCGGCAAGCACCACGCCGCCGAGCACGCGCTGCGCACTAGGAAACTGCTGTTCTTCGGCACCGAGTGAGTATACACTAGCGGTCTGTGTGTAGCCGAAGACTCTTCACTGGCGGGCTTCACGCCGCTCATGTACATGGAGCCGGCGGCGGCGTGGGCGCGCGCCGACCCGCCCGGCAAGCACCACGCCGCCGAGCACGCGCTGCGCACTAGGAAACTGCTGTTCTTCGGCACCGAGTGAGTATACACGAGGGGTCTGTGTGTAGCCGAAGACTCTTCACTGGCGGGCTTCACGCCGCTCATGTACATGGAGCCGGCGGCGGCGTGGGCGCGCGCCGACCCGCCCGGCAAGCACCACGCCGCCGAGCACGCGCTGCGCACTAGGAAACTGCTGTTCTTCGGCACCGAGTGAGTATACACTAGCGGTCTGTGTGTAGCCGAAGACTCTTCACTGGCGGGCTTCACGCCGCTCATGTACATGGAGCCGGCGGCGGCGTGGGCGCGCGCCGACCCGCCCGGCAAGCACCACGCCGCCGAGCACGCGCTGCGCACTAGGAAACTGCTGTTCTTCGGCACCGAGTGAGTATACACGAGGGGTCTGTGTGTAGCCGAAGACTCTTCACTGGCGGGCTTCACGCCGCTCATGTACATGGAGCCGGCGGCGGCGTGGGCGCGCGCCGACCCGCCCGGCAAGCACCACGCCGCCGAGCACGCGCTGCGCACTAGGAAACTGCTGTTCTTCGGCACCGAGTGAGTATACACTAGCGGTCTGTGTGTAGCCGAAGACTCTTCACTGGCGGGCTTCACGCCGCTCATGTACATGGAGCCGGCGGCGGCGTGGGCGCGCGCCGACCCGCCCGGCAAGCACCACGCCGCCGAGCACGCGCTGCGCACTAGGAAACTGCTGTTCTTCGGCACCGAGTGAGTATACACGAGGGGTATCTGTCACTAGGTGGAACACATCATCACATCGCATCATCAGCTTGTGTTAGTCTACTGCTGGACGTAGGCCTCTCCTATTAACGCGTATAGATGCATTAGGAGGTTAATGCCCATAATCGCCACGCTGGGCAAGCGGATTGGCGATCGCAGTAATGTGTCCACTATGATGACGCTGCTGCCCATCATCAATCTTTTATCAAATAATGGCCAGTGACACTTCAAACCCTTAGTCGACTCTTACGACACCCGCAGGAGGAGTTGGGGTGGTGACAAATGTATTCTTACTGCCGTCACCACACGGCCGGGCGGAACACACAAATAATCAATTTAGGCATTGCATTTGTGAATATTATAAATTAAAGCGTCCGTTTTACTGAAAACCACTTATTTTTTCAAAATCTAATAATTCATCTTCACCACGATCTTTTAAATGCGTTTCAGTTTATGTTCGGCTTGTCTATTTTTGACTGTTATTGTATCTATGGAACAGACAAACCGCGATTCAGATTAGGTCCTAAACTGAATCGCATTAGTAGACAGTGGTAGCCCCTGATACATCAAGTGGTTATTAAAAAGGTTGAAAATGTTGTACTACATGAAACATAAAGGTCTCTAGCTGTCAGGATTGCAGAAAAAAGGTATAAATAAATATTGCACTAAGTACTCAAATAGCTCATAATTATATGTGTCCAAGCTTTTGATCTTAATATTAAATATTAATTAGAAATATAAAAGGTTGCCCGAGAATCCTCGATCTCTTTACACGTACACGGCGGTGACCCGCTTGCCAAGCACAACGATGGATGCTTGCACGTAAAATATACTTACCAGCTTAAAATAAAGAGTGAACACTCTTAAATTGTCGCAAGTTGAATAAAGGTTAATACAGTAAAATATTATACAAGGATACCCAAAAATGTTTATTATTTGAAAGTTTACGACAAAATAGACCAGCTAAAACAATTTTGTTCCTCGTCTAATGCACGATGACAAAATTCTCGAACTTTCCTCTTGACCCGACGCATAGAATTTTGCATGGAATAATTTGTGATAAGTTTCGTACATTTAATCCACTTTTTTTATTAATCGGGCAATGTTGTGGCCGATTGGGATGTTTTCCGCAATTTTGTTTTATATTTGCCCAGTATTTTTCTATCAGCTGTAATTCTGGGCAATTTGGCGGATTTCTTTCCTTTGGTACAACATTAGCAGCATTCATATTATACCACTCCATAGCTCTAGATGAAAAGTGATAACTTGCCAATGCTGGCCAAAATTATGTCGAGCAATTATGCTTTCGAATAAGTGGCAGCAACTTCTTCTTTAGGCATTCTGATGTATAAATATCTGTGTTAATTGTGCCAGTGGTTACAAAAGGCAAACTTCTCATGCCGCTCTGGCAAATTGCCTGCCACACAAGGAACTTTTTGGCAAATTTCTCGACTGGAATTACTTTTTCTCATTCAGACAGACTCTGGTCGTCGTCGGAAGAAGAGCATTGATTACCTGGTATTGATTTGAAATCAGCCTTTAGATACGTTTCGTCATCAATAATTAAGCAACCAGTATTTATATGTATTAACCAACAAGGCGTACAGTAGCCTAGAACGTCGGATTACTCGATTATATTGAGAAACCGTTCTCTTCGAGGCTTTTTGTTTTTTATAAGTAACAATTCCGCAGTTAATTTTTTATTTTTTGCACATTACTTTGGCTTGTTTAAATTTTTTTGAACACTTTTTGGGACGAAATAGCCGGCTTCTGATCAAACAGCTAACACACTTTTAATTCTAATTTTTTATTCCGTTTTCTTATGGGATAACCCTCTCGCTGCTTTGTTTCAGTAGTTTTACCTTCTTTTAGCTTTTTTATGGTCCTTTGTACTGTTCTCCGAGTTGTATTGCACAATTTTGCAAGTTCCAAAGTAGATGCAAAATAAAATCTCGATCACTTTTTTCCTTTGAAGACATCTTGAAAGACAAAAGCAAGTGACTGTTTATTTTTAAGAATAATACATGCCAGTACCTTCTAAATTATGAATGTAATTTAAGTTTTATCCAAAAAGTCGAGAGTCTAGGAAAAAAACTGAATTATGTTAGCGACAATTTAAGAGTATTCACTCTTTAGTTTCAAAAGTTTATAAAATAAACTTGAGTTATTAGTTTAAAAAATCCTCGTCTTTTTAGATACCTAGTGGGTGTAGAACCACCGGTGTTGAGGCTCGAGTACCCGACGGCCGGCGCGCCGCGCTACGTGAGCGCCGTCCAACACGTGCAGACGCTTCACACTCCGTTGCAGCATCTGGTGAGTTTTAAAGCATCATGTCATCAACTTATCTCAGTCCATTGCTGGACGTAGTAGTAGATTAGATTATAGTAGATCCAGTAGTAGATTTTTTTATCTCTCTTGATAATGTCAGACGATACGAAAATGCTTATTAATAAGCTTACTTGAATAAAGAATAGTTTGACTTGACTTGACGTAGGCCTCTTCTATTAACTATGTGTACAGACGCTTTAGGAGCTAAATGTCCAAAATGCTGGCGGATTGGCGATATTGTGTAAGACTGACACGCAACTTTTACCTACCTTTCGCAAAACAAACATTTCAGTGCATAAGTAGTGCAAAATGCAGTTACTTCAATGCAAAATAAATTAGCAGTAACCCATAAAATATAACCTATACCATCTTAATCGACAAGAACGACGTAATACCCGCGGCCTTGAGTGATCAAGGTCAAGTTCAAACTCTTTAATGACAGAATGTCATGTCAAAATAATGGTAACAAATAATCGACAAATAACAGAAATTTTTGGAATTTGTTAACAACTAATCAAACAGACTACTTTTTCTTTTCGAACCTCGTTTTCAAAGTCAAATGTTGAGATCCGATTGACACCTCAAGTATCAGTGGTGCCGTGGACTATACGTAAGTAGGAAGAATACGAACATACTAACATAAATAAACATGTTCATATATTGCTGACATTTTAATCATTCCCTTTGGTGTAAATGGGTAAAACATGTATGTTATAAGTGAACCCAAGTTTTCACACCATAGGTAACTGTTGTTTATGCGAATGCAATTTTATATGATAGTTCCATTCTGTTTTAAATGCCTTACAGTAATTTTGTGATCGTAAAGGGAAATAGGAATAGCTATTAATCTATTATTAAGAGATAGTATTCCTTCTTATTCCGTTAGCCCATTTTACGATAATACCGTTAGGTGTTATAAGGATTTAATTGAACATCCTGTTCTCAATGCAAGTTGCTGGTATAAACAGCCGAAGCAGTAATTTGGGTAATTTTATGTAATGGTATTACTCACCAAGACACGTTTTTTGTGTCTTTTTGCATATTTATTCGTGATGTCGACCCCCGCTGAATACATATGGATACTCATTGTTTGAGTTTTAGCAGCAGGTTTGCACTAACAGCAACAGACTTTGCTAACCATTCATAGCCCTTATGTCGTTAGAGTAAGGTTGGTGAATGATCTGATAACTATTGACAATAGTTCATACATTGTAAGTCCTACATAAGCAAATGTTTGTGCGTCATATTTAACCAACTGTCTCGAGCACTATTCTCAAATATTATTGCGAAGCAAAGCCTCTCGCATCTGATATGTATTCTTCGTGCTTAAATACCTGTTCACGACAGGCATTCCCTATATAACCTGGACCTAATGAATCTCAATCTGTATTCTAAATTTAACTATGAGGTATTTAACGATCGCTTTCAATTAAAACCACAGCAATAAAGCCCAATTCGTTATAAAATTATTTTACAGCCGTGATCTGCAATTATCAACGCGAAACAAGTTCACATTTTTTATTAGCAACGGTTTAATGATTAGTGAAATACGAATAACTCATAAAATCTAATTTACAGCTGAGCGACATGCCACTAAAAATATAAATTTACTGGATATTCTTGAATTCTAGTGATTGATACTAGAGTGGTGATTTATATGAACGCAGTGTTATAAATTTTGAAATGGTTTGCCATTTGTTTCGACACGTTATATCAATTTCCTAACGGGCCAAATCAGTGATAATTAATGTATCATCAAAATGATTTGCTACTAAGGTAGTAAAAAAACAAACTATGACTTAACTGTGGCGAATGATCAGATCGTGCCGCCATTTATATCGTAATGTATATAAGTTATTCTTTATTGAATAATTGTTAAAAACGGGGAAATAAATTGCATTAATATTATTTGTATGTTAAATAGGGTTTACCTATTGTAATAAAATTGTTACAAACAAAATATACCTAAACTTTTTAGTTTTGATACCGATGTACTTTTACATATACACTCATCAATCTTGACATTTGGCGAATAGGCCCAATAACGAATGTACACATTTTGATAATAACTTTTTACGTGTATGTTAATTACCTTAATTTCCTGTAATTGTCTTGGTATTTATTGTTATATATGAATAACGGGGATATGCATTATTGCAGTCTGAAGACTCGGAAGACGAAGATAGCACAAGTGCGGCGGCGAGCGGACCGCCCAGCCTCGCGGAAGAAGCCGCGGGGGCCGAGGGACCGGACGAGGCCACGAGGAGGCTGCTGCGGAGGAAAGAACAGCTCGAGAACAGAAAGGCCAATTTGGAGAGGCGCAAGCAACGAATGCAGGTCAGTACAGGGTGCTTAGCCAAGTTGCCAATCGCTAGCGCTTAATCGTCAATCGTAAACGAAAGGCAGCTAACTGTCTTTGTCGCACTAATAAGAAAGAGAGACAGAAAGGGAAAAGTACGATACGCTACTAAGCGCTAGCGCTTGGCAACTTGGCTAAGCATCCAGTAGACTTTGAAGATGAATATACCACCAAGCGTAAGCATTACAAGCGGGTCACTACAGTAGATAATAGTTAATTAGATTGTTGATGCGCGGCGAGCTAATCTACTACTAAAAACGGCCAAGTGCCAGTAGACTCGTGCATGAAGGGTTCCGTACCATTATCAATTTATCATAAAAACAGCAAAAACGAAAAAAAAAAAACACGTGGGTTGTATGGGAGCCCCCTTTAATATTTATTTTATTCTAATTTTTAGTACTTGTTGACATAGCTGCAACAGAAATACAGCATCTGTGAAACTTTCAACTGTATAACTGTCAGGGTTCACGAGGTACAGCCTGTTGACAGACGGACAGACAGACAGCGGACCCGATAATAGGATCCCATTTGGCCTTTCGGTACAGAACCCTAAAAATCAGTAGTTTAAAATTCATGTTTCCTACAAATCGGGTCGCACAGTATTCATGTCGACTGTAGAATTTCCATAATTTATTATCTTTGTTCAGATCTCGATGATCTTGTGTAAGCATAAATCACACCTCGCATCAATCAAAAGTAAATATATATTTTTGTACGTGATTTCCGAAACCTTGACTGCCACGCTCTGTTATTTAATAAAACATTTAATTATTGCCTAATGAGTACTAATGTTGAATACAGTATTTTATTAATTTGTACATATTTACTTTTTTGAAAAATTCCTAAAACGTGTGAGTTGGATAAAATCGTGCGCCTTCGCGTACAGGTGAAGGCCGATCGGTCGATTAAACTGAGGAAAGAAATTACTTTTTTTCTGAGTCGTCCTTAAAGGTCAGGGTCGACGTACGCGTGCAAAGCTAAGTCTTTTGGTTACCGACAAGTGTTTTTTCAACAAGACTACTTATATTGGAATTGATTGTATAAAGACGTGACTTTGAATTAATGCCTACTTTTATGATTTCGTGTTTATAGAGTGTCAAACGGAACCTATTGTCTAAATGTATTCGAGATTTAGGCACTAAAATTTGATATATTTTTTTCAATAATACTCGTATTTTTATTGAATAAAGTGTTCCTATATGTCAGTTTTGAAGTTTTGTTAAAGTTTTGCACCCATAGTTCCGATCTCTAATGATGACGCTGCTGCCCATCATCAATCTTTTATCAAATAATGGTCAGTGATACTTCAATCCCTTAGACGACTCTTACGACACCCGCAGGAGGAGTTGGGAGGTTACTTAGTATATATCCATATATACTAAGAAAAAATAGGTATATGAAGGAACTGAACCCTCTTATTTGCGTAGCGTATTATGCATTTGTCGACCTTTTGTAAAACTTTTTGCGTGACACACGTTTTTATCTAGTGGGTGCTACGGAGTGTAAACAAGTTAAACGCTGCAAGTTTCGAGTATGACGGTTTCGGCGATTACAGCTTCCGTCATTGAGATTAGCGCATTCGGAATCGGGGACCGTAATTATTGTGTCATACTATGTACTTGGTATTCACGCCGTGTGCTTCGGAATAACATTGGGTTCGGCACTCGGCATGCGACGCCATTTAATGATGTTGTAAAAATCTGTTTTAGTATATTTT